>JAQQSK010016047.1:0-10573 GCA_028658325.1 Potorous gilbertii | reverse complement strand
ATGGCTTGAGCCCATGGGGTATCTATTTCAGATATTTGGGATACAGAGGCTTTGACTCCTATGTCTTTACCTGATGGTAAGCAGACCTCTTCGTCGTCAGAGACGAATGGCGGAATCATCTTCTCAAGAAAATAACCATCTATGGTCTTAGTTTTTTTCCCTTTTCTGGGCATTTTCCCAGCCAGTTACTTGACTTCTGAGAGTCCTCTCCACCCCCTGACCTAGATCTGCCCAGCTAGTGCTTGGGGTCTGAGATTCAAATGCTGCTCCCCAGCCTCAGGGCTTTTGGCGGCAGGCCTGACTGCTCTTCAATAGGAGCTTATCTGCTGGTTCTCAGGTGGGGGCAGGGCTGCCTCTCAGGCTCAGTTCCCTCAGGGGGTTTCTGCCGAGAACTTTTGTAATGGAGCTTCGATGGAGCTCCAGCCTGCTCTGCCTGTAGCTGCCTCTGCAGCAGCGGCGGCCTCCCAGGGGGTCCGAGTCCCGGAGATACCCCGTTCCCCTCTCAGCCCGTCTCTCTCACTGACCTGTGCGTCTGTGGGTGGAGGGACCTTCGCATCTGCCGGAGATTCAGGTCCCTGACGCCTGCTTGGGTCTGCTTGCTCCTCTCAGTGCCGCATGGCCGGGACAGGGGGAGGGGCGGGCTCCACAGGGCAGGGCTCCACTCCGTCTTGGGTACCTTTGCGGTCGGTTTTTCAGGGCTCTCTGCAACAGAAATCTCCTTCACTGTGTTTCTGCGTGGCTTCCCCTGTTCCAGAATTTGTCAGGAGTTCTTTTTACAGGAAATCTATGGGGCTGTGGGTTCGGACCTAGCATAGGTGAGTCTTTCTACTCCGCCATCTTGGCTCCGCCCCTGAGTAAATGATCAGAAAAGCAGAAATTACCAGTTTAGCATTAACAGGTTTCAAATTATATTCTAAAGGGCTAGTGGAATTTTAATTTTTTTTCATCCATGGAAAACTCTACATTTGTTCTTTTGACTTGGAGCAAATGTCCACCAGTGGTATTTCCAGAGCAAAGGGTATGAAAAGGTTTTGTCATTGCTAGGCCTTTATCTCAAGCAAGTCAAAAACAAAAGGAAAATAGATACAGGTGCATCTCTTGTGGTAGAAAACATTAAGAAGAAAAGTGGATGTTTTATTGACTGGGAGAAGGCTAAGTTGGCTGTGGCACATGCAGGTGATGGAACATTCTTATGCAAAAAGAAACAATGAATATGAAGAATTCAGAGTCACTTGGGAGCATTTATATGAACTAAACACAGGAGGAAATATGCAGAACCAAGAAGTAACAGACAATAATTAGTTATACATAAAGGAAAACAACCCTGGACCATGTCACATGTAATGAGTAAACTTGACTCCTTGACTAAAAAGCATCTCTCTCTCTCTCTCTCTCTCTCTTTCTCTCTCTCTCCCTCCCTCCCTCTCTCTCTCTTTTCCTCTCTCCCTCTTTCCCTCTCCTCCTCCCTCCCCTCCTCTGCATTTCTCTGTTTCTCTCTCTCAATTGCTATCTATCTCTGTCTCTCTGAAGAAAGGGATGGAGTAACACACAGATTGGAGAAGTTGCTTTCAATATCTTCAGGGACCTATTTTGCTTAACTTGACTTTTTGTTGAAAGGGAAGTCCTGGGAAATGATGGCGATGTAAAACAAACTCACAAAGCTATCAATAGCATTTAAAAAATTCTCCACTGCCATGGAACTCATTATCTCCCATGTTGTAAGTGATGATGAGGAGTATTGTGAGTTTTTGGGTTCTCTGGATTGTCTTACATTAATTTTTGCAGATTGTAGTGTGTCCTTGGCTTTCTTTTCCTTTATTAAAACACTTGTGTAATAGGAACACATTTGAAGGAAGGGACTGCATTTTTATGAGACTCTGATCCTCGAGGATGGTATTGACTTAAATTATAAGGGATTCAACTCTGTACCTAAAGCATGGAGTAATTGTGTCAGGGGAAGGCAGAGACTTTGGAAAGGAAAGAGGTATCTACATGGTGGTGCAAAAAGAAAAATCGCAGTGGGAGAACATGTTGGACTTCTGGCATGGTCAGATCAGATGAAGGAGAGAGACAGAGACAGAGAGATAAACACAGAGAGATGCAGAAAGAGAGAGACACACAGAGAGAAAGACAGAGAGACACAGAGAGAGACAGACAGAGAGAGACAAAGACAGAGAGAGAGAGAGAGAGAGAGAGAGAGGTGTTGCTGTAGGGAGGCACTCAGTTCTGAGAACATAGGATAGGAAAGGGCTTCCCTACTTTTGTTTCGGCCACAGAACAGACCCCAGCCCTTCACATGCTGGAAGAGACAGTTTCTTCCATGACTTGTTGGAGTCTCTGCCCTGTGTGCTGAAGGTGTTTTCAATGCCTTTGTTAACTGTTTTAGTCTCAGTTATATGTTCTAATTTTTCAATTCTTTTCCCTTATCTGGCCTCTTATCCTGGTGCAATCTGAGCTTCAATGACCTTGGAAGGCATGCTTTAAGCTAGGTTACGGGCTCAAGTCAAACCGAGTGCACTTATCATCCACCACACAATGTACTAAGCCCAGTAATCCAAGTGAACCCAGGGGTGATGCATGTGGGGCTGCCTTCACAAACAAGAACTTGCCCCTCTTTGGAGCTTTTCTGTGCAGAAATGTTTTCTAGACTGTTAGTGGAGGGGGGGTTCAGGTAAGATATCTCTGTTTCTCTCTACCACCTCCATTCCTAAATGCAGCTTAGCAGTTTTGAGACACAGAGGCCCCACACACAACAATAACTAATCTCGGGTAGGGTTGGATTTGATGAACTCTAAGATCTCTTGTAGAGCTTGGTCTGTAATCCCCTGAGTGGGCCCCATTGGCTTCACTGCCTGTGTTCTAGCAGTCTGGGAGAAGAAGGAGACCTCATACACCATCAGCTCAGAGCTCTGGAACTGGGAGATATCCCAGAGCTTGTCTAGTCTGACCATCTCTTTTTACAGACAAGGAAACTGACCCCCACAGAAGGGAGGGAGCCAGTGGCAGAGCTGATAATTAAACTCTGGATTCCAATCCATGCTCCTCTCTATCTCACCAGAAACTGAGGCTATCCCCAGCTTTATAATGAAATGAAACTAAAATTCAGATCAACTCTCTTCTTCCCTCAAATGACTATAGCTATGGCATAATGGATGGAGCTGGCTTTGGAATTGGGAAGCCCTGGGTTCAAATCTTGCCTATGACACATACACTCTGATCTGTCCTGTACTAAGTAACCCTCCTACAACTATAAGTTTCAGAAAAGATTCTGATCTGCCTTGAAGGACAGAACTTCCTCACCTGGGAATTCCTTATATCAGTGAAGTCACAAGTTTGCTCCTTATCTCCTCAAAGCCCTTGAACAGTCTTGGGCTAGTCTCAGAGTCAAGTTCATGCCCCCAGTATGTTTGACTTTTTGTTAGACCCTCACAGTTGCCCTGTGGGTGGAAAAGTACAAAAAAGATTTGTCTTGATTTTATTCCTCCTGATTCACCTGCCCTCTCCCCTCTCTTCTCCTAGGCCTCAGGAAAACTTCCGGGTAGTGAGCTTTCCCACTGGGCCATGTCAGTTTTCCATTACAGCCCCAGTTATGGGTAAAGCATGGTGTTAGGCATGCAAGGAAGCTGGTATCCAAATGCAGCCTTCAGAGAAGGTAAGTGTAGTCTGGCCACTGGTTGATGTACTTTTTTACTTGTAAAATGCAAAAATAAAGTCTGCAACATAACTTGGACTCTGAGCCTTTCTGGATTTTTTGTTTTTGATTATTTTTTGCAATGGTGAATGATAGAAAAGAGGTATATTTTTTCCCGACAATTAGAATTATTAAAAACATAATGAGCTTCTCCAGAGGTGGCCCCTTCCCCATCACTAGAGGTCTTTTATTTTGTAGAAGGATGGTTGTTCTTATACAGGTTGGACTCAAGAATAGATTAAGTCCCTTCCAACTCCAATATTCTGTGACTAGTCATTTGGGCCCCACTGGTCTTATTTTCAAAAACCCAGAGGCCATGATTAGGTATCAGAGTAGCATTTTCCCTAAGGGATCCATGGGAAGATTGTAGTGATTGGAAACAGACTTGGGAGTTGTTGCAAGAGGGGATGGCGGAGTAGAACTGGTTGGATCAAGCCTGGGTTTGATGTTTGCTGAATGGAGGAGACTGAGACTCCTAGAGCTAGTGGGATCTTTGAAGGCCACCTGGCTATACGCAATCATTGTACACATTTTGTAGGAAACTGAGGACCATAGAGGGTAAACCCATCCTACAAAACTCCAAAAACTATTGGTTGTATCAAAACCTACTCCTACCACCCTCCCCAATAGAATGTAAACTGTTTGAGAGTAGAGATGATCTCGGTTCTATCTTCTTAACCCTAGCACTTGGTACAATATTTTGCACATAGTTGGTGCATAGTAAATGCTTAGTGAATTAAATTGAACCCTGTGGATGAAGAGCCATTGCTGAAAGAAGTTTCAATGCTATGCTTCCAATCTTCTCATTAGGGACCTAAAAACATGCCCAGATCAGTGGACAACAGCATCTACACTGGAGGTCAAGGACAGACTGATCATAGCTATTGACTGCAAAGGACAGGGCTAGGATCTGGATCCAGGTTCTCTGATCCCAAATCCAGCCATTAGAATTCTAGACTTGGGGTCAGGAAGTTTCAAGTCCAGATTTAGATACTTACTTGACTTTTTGGGGCATATGTTTCCTCATTTGTAAAAGGAGAGGGTTAGATTTGATCATCGCTTTCCCCTGGATCCTCTGTGAATTTATGGTTGAGTGTATTACATATTTTGGGAGAATGTTTTGTACCAATTGTACCAATACTATATCACCTTAGTAAATGCCCCCCTCTAAAAGCTATTTAAGACTGACTGGATAAATCAGTTCTTAACTCATAATATTGGGTTGAGAAGTATACCGGTGAGGGCTCAAGCCAAAGGCATCATTGAACTGCCCTTTGGCTCCTCGTAAATACCCTTAGAGCCCTAAAAGGGAGATATCCCCTTTCTCAGCATCCCTGAATTTATGTGAGTTACATGATCACCTACCTTTCCATTAAATGTGATGAGATATATTCCTTGTGCCAAGAAAATAAGTTTAGGACTGTAAGGTTCTTCAAAAGGGCATCTAGTCCACCTCACCTATTTTTCATATGAAGAAACTGAGTCCAAAAAGGGAATGTGACTTAAACAAGGTCATGCAGGTAGGGTCAGAGACTGTAGTATTTTTGAGATTCAAGCCTATTATAAATAGAAACCACTCAAACAATTACTGAGTCTCAAAACTGTATATTGTGTTTCAATTGTTAATTATCTCACGTGTTGCTTAAAATTGTGGGGCAAGAGATATTATTGATCTGTCTGGATTTTCAGGCTTAATTTATGCCTATGATTTTGTTTTTTTATCCCCAGTTCCCAACACAATGCCCGGCACAGTACCTGGTGCTCAGAAAATGTTTACTGATCAATGAATACACTCAAATGATACACTATGATACATGCTCCCTGTACCCATGTCTGGACTGAGGTGTAGGGGAAAGGTTTTGTTTTGTTTCTCCCTTTTCAACAGAAGCAAGTGAAGAATTGGTTGGGTGCAGAACAGTCACATAGATGAGCAGCTTTGACTTTTTACGCTTTTTAAAAAAAATTCAGTAGCCCCGAAGAAGTTAGGTTTTCTTGCTACTTCTCCATCAAGGGAGTTGGCCAACACCAGGGGGCCTTTGCGCTATGGGGCTGAAGCAACATTTCCAGGGCTGCACCACCACCTGGTGGCAAAATGTAGAAGTTCAGAAATTACACCCATTCATTTTGTTCTCATCTTATGTTCATCCTTCATTTTCAAACAGGACCAGAGATATCATGAGATGATGTCATGACTTGTACATGATTTGGATTTAAGTGCGGCAGAGTTGCAGCCTCACTCTCTCTTCCAGAGTCATCAAGGTCCAGTGACAGGACAAAAATCAAGACCACCTCTGGATGACCTTGATGTCTTTGATGCCTGGAAAACCTCCAAGCATTCCACCGCACCTGCTTCAGCCCCCTTCATGGCTGTTGGGACCAACTGTTCTCATCTGCCCATTGTGCTGGAGGAAGTCTTCACATGCTTGGGGCAAACATTTCCCTAACTTACCAATGGATTTGAGACTTCTTGGCTGCCCTCAATCTGTTTTAACACATCTACTGAGACATTCTATTGGAGTGTGGTCACTGTGCCTGCTACAGCTTCTTGGAGTCACAGGTGAGAGTTAAGTGAATCATGTGGACTCCGGAGATGGAGGAGCAGCCCTGAAAAGGACTCGGGAGCCCTCACACCAGAGGTGCTAATCTTCCTGGATCCCTCCCCCCACATGCCCCTACATATAATTAGTGAGAGCCTGAAGGGTCCTCTGACTTTTTCAAACTTCTCCAGACTAAATGAAAATCAGATTTGATCCTGGAATTCCTCCTGACTCCTAAACTGCATGCTATGGAATCAGGCCATTTAGTCAATCAAATTCTGATAACCAGACAGCAGTGCCTAAAACATGAATGTGGCTGCTAATGCTGTTACTTCCATTCGGTTATGTCCATATTTCAACAGACAGTTTGGTCTAATGGAGGATCCGGCTTCTTCACAGTTTACTACAGGGGCTGAGCTAATGTTCTCATCTGGTCACTGTTAAAAAGTAAAGACTTTTAGCAGCTCCATTTTCCAGGTAGATTAAACATTTACTGGGGTCCTGGTAGATGGAAAACCCTGATCTACTCCAAAGTCCTTCATTTCACAAATGAGGGAATTGAGTCTGGGTTATTTCCTACTTAAATACAGATACTGATGGATGGGAGAATACAGGAAGTTAGCCTCTCTCAGAGATGTTAATCCTACAGGAAGATTTCCTCTATGAATCCCTGCAGTTCTGGGGGAAGTGGGGGAGGGGAAGGGGCTTTGAGCCTTTCTGCTTCCCAGGGAGATCCGGTATCTGGGGCATAACCCAGATCTTATTTTTATACCTACAGTGAGGTGAGAGGCAGCCTTGCAGGCAGGTGTATTGACTAGCATGTTGGCTTTCAAGTCAAGAAGTTCAGTCATTTGAGTCATATTAGACTCTTTATGACCCTATTTGGGGTTTGGGGTTTTAATTTCATTTCTAACAATGACGAAATTACTTATTGTGAGTGAATAATTTAATTTGACAATCCTCTATGACTTTAAGTAGTAGGTGGGTTACAAGAAGCAGGAGCTGACAAATTGATATAGACCTGGCTTCTGACTTTTACCAGAGAGAAATTGTGAAGACTGACTATGGAATAATGAAGAAGGATGTCTGGGAATGATAAAGCACTCATAAGTAGTCTCCATGGTCAGAGGAGTTAGCCTTATCGTTGTTTTCATTGGAGATATATTCGGTAAAGGGGATGGGGCTCTGTAGTTTAGCCAGAAGACATCCCTCTTCTTCAGCCTGTGCAACAAAAGTCTGGGAATATAAAAATTTAGTAAGATGTCCAAAATCTCTCAAGGGTAATCCAAAGATCCTAACTACCTTTTTAAAAAACTATCTGCCTCTTAGATTTTTAATTATTTATTCTAACAATAGAAAAGTTTGTGGAAAATGTTCCCAGTAAAGATAATTAGAAACAGCAAGGCCACGTGGATAATGTGATTTTTCTTTTCAGGTTAATGATTTCTCAAATCAAAGCTTCTCTTATTAGCCATGATTTGGGGGAAAGTATTAAAATCTGAAATATTTTTCATATGTCACAGTTTTCAATGCCTGCTTTGTACAATCAGTGTGTGTGTGTGTGTGTGTGTATGTGTGTGTGTGTGTGTATGTGTGTGTGTGTGTGTTTTAGGGGGGCATATGTTAGAATAGACTGAGATTCCTGCTTACTATTGGACCTACCTCTTCCCATATTTCCTAAACATCTCATTCCCTCTTATCTCTGGCTTTTAATACAGAAGGTATGCCCACTGCTTCCTACAAAACTCATGAGAAATCATTCAGTTTAGAAAAGGGCAAATAGGGCTTTCATCCAGGTTGCTTAAATTGAGAGTGAATTTGCAGATTTTGCATTTCCTTAGGAAGTAAGTACAACTGAGCAAGTCTGGCTAGATTTCCCCTTCAGTGTTCTAGGAGAGTGCCTGAGAGGTCGGGGAGGTCTCTTTTCTAATGCCATCAACCTGAGCCTCCATTTCACATGTTTATTGTTATTGTTAACTCTTATTGTTATTGACGAGTGTTCCAGTTCCATTCAAACAATTAACCAAAATTAGTTGTTACCAAAAGACATTTACTTAAAAGATATAGGAAGAACAAAAGTTCAGAAATTTCTCCCAATACCTTAGGACCATGTTCTCCACATGCTGTTTGTCCTTTACTTTCTAGGAGGACCAGTGACCTTATGGGATGATGTCTTGATTCATGCATGAATTAGATTTCTGTGATGCAGAGCTGTACAGAGTCATCAGCATCATTCTCTCTTCCAGAGTCGTCAAAGTCCAGTGGCAGGACAAAAGTCAAGACAGCTGGCAATGGCCCAGGATGCAGCGGATGATCTTGGCATCTTTGATGTCTGACCAGGCTCCAAGCTCTTCCGAGTACCTGTTTCAACTGCCTTCATGGCTATTGGAACAATTTGTTCTCATCTTCCCATTCTTCTTGGGAAAGTCTTCACATGCTCAGGGTAGACATGCCCCTAACTCACTGATGAGTTTGTGGTCTGTAGCTTACCTTCAACCTGATTTAGCCACTGTGCATGCTACAGCTTCTGGGAGTTACAAGTGAGAGTTGAGTCCCAGGTGGATACCATACATGAATGAGCAGTCCTAAAAAGGGCTCAGCAAGCCCTCACACCAGAGGTGCTAGTCCTCCTGAGCACCCCATACACTCTCCCCATACTTGCTTTCTGAGAAGAGTGGGTTCAGATTGATCACAGTTTTTATGTAGCATTGGCACCACTAAGGTAACATCCAAATGAGGCAGTGATGCCTGACAAATTCTTGTATCAGTCATTGCTAGGCTAGGTCCCTAAGGTCTCTCCTCATTCCTCTGGGTCTCAACACTAAACAGCAAAAGTTGACCATGACTCCACTCTCAGACCTCTCAATGGTTCATTCTCTTGACCTGAAACTCGTAAGGTTATAGCCTCCAATCTCCTTCACCCCAAAATGAAAGGACAAATGTCAAGGCAAAGAACCAAGGTTCATATTTATGGGTCACATGTTGGCCTCTGATAGGGAGGACCTGAGTCCTCTTCCCTAACGTCATTCTCTCTTGTCTCACCGGAGTATATATTTCAAGGCACAAAGAAGTCTCACTAAGAGAAGGGAGAGGCTCTGGGTTCCAAACACCCTCTCTCCTCTCAGTGGCAGCTATGCAGCCCATGCTCTGAAGCTCATATGGGCACTGCCATAGCCAGGTGGTACATGTAGGCTCATGAGGATTGGACTCATTGGCCAGTCTCTCATATGTTGATTATAATTAGCCAGAACTTAATCGTGTTTTATCCGTTTACATTATAGGCTGATAGATGTAGAGCTGGAAAGGACCTCAGAAACCATCTACTCTAATTGCCCTCAATTTACGTAATGAAGAGTGAAGTTCAGAGGCTAATTCATTGACTTGCTCATGATTCTGCAGGGAGCAAGCTGCGTATATCATCTTTCTGGTTCTTCTTAATTCATTCTCCATTAGTTCATAAAAGTTTTCCCAAGTGTCTCTGAATCCCTCATATTCATTGGGGTTTTTCTTCTGACTTAATAATATTAAATTACATTCATAGACCACAATTTGTTTTGCTATTTCTCAATCAATGGGATGCCACTTTGTTTCCCGGTTATTGGTGTTGGGGTTTCTTTTGCCATTGTAAAAAGGCTGTTATGAATATTTTAGTATATGTATATGTGACATATAAAATCTACATATATATGTAAACGTACAAACATACTTTTGTATGCCAAGATACACAAAGCAGTAGAGAGAGAAGAGAAAGAGAGAGGGGGCAAGGTGTTTATATATGATTGATATATATATGTATATACATGTGTGTATATATATATATGTGCATATATCTATCTATCCATCAAGAGAGTCTCTCTCAAAACATATAGAGAAAGACTAACTAGAAAATTATTGCAATAGTCTAGACCTGAGGTAATAAGGGTTTGAACCTGGATGGAAAACATTTGAGCGGAGAAAAGAGGACAAGAAATGCAAGAAGGTGGGAACCACAAGACTTGGCACCAATTTGGATTTGTGGACTCAGTGAGAGTGACGCCAAAATTTTTTTTTTTAAATAAATTTATTTAACTTTTTACATTCATTTTCACAAGATTTTGGGTTCCAAAATTTTCTCCCCATTAGTCCCCTCCCCCCTCCCCAATACACTGGACATTCTAATTACCCATATCACCAATCTGCCCTCTCTTCTGTCATCCCTCCCTTCCCTTACCCCATCTTCTCTTTTGTCCGGTAGGGCTAGATAACTTTCTATTCCCCATTACCGGTATTTCTTATTTCCTAGTAGCAAGAACAATACTCAACAGTTGATCCTAAAACTTTACGTTCCAGTTTTTCCCCATCCCTC
>JAQQSK010016046.1:0-10574 GCA_028658325.1 Potorous gilbertii | reverse complement strand
TTCTTTTGATTTTGTTTTGTGATTTCTTGGTTTCTCATAAAGTCATTAGCCTCCATCTGTTCCATTCTAATTTTTAAAGAATTATTTTCTTCAGTGAGCTTTTGAACCTCCTTTTCCACTTGACTAATTTTGCTTTTGAAAGCATTCTTCTCCTCATTGACTTTTTGAACCTCTTTTGCCAATTGAGTTAGCCTATTTTTCAAGGGGTTATTTTCTTCAGCATTTTTTTGGGTCTCCTTTAGCAAGGTGTTGACCCACTTTCCATGCTTTTCTTGAATCTCCCTCATTTCTCTTCCCAGTTTTTCCTCCACCTCTCTTACTTGATTTTCAAAGTCCTTTTTGAGCTCTTACATGGCCCGAGACCATTGAATATTTATTTTGGGTGTTTGGGAAACAGAAGCCTTGCCTTTTATGTCTTTCCCTGATGGTAGGCATTGTTCTTCCTCATCTGAAAGGATGGGAGAAAATATCTGTTCACCAAGAAAGTATCCTTCTATAGTCTTATTTTTTTTTCTCTCTTTTGGGCATTTTCCCAACCAGTTACTTGACTTTTGGGTCCTTTGTCAAGAGTAGGGTATACTCTGGGAATCTGTAAGATCTCAGTTCCTCCAAGGTGGCACAATCAAATGTGTACTGGTCTGGTTGTAGAGAGGAATTTTTGTGCCCAGAATCTTAGCAGTTACCTCTCCACAGCCACCTGACCTCCAGTTCAACCAAGTCAGCACTGGGGGCTGATATTCAGATAAGTTGGATGGGCAGGACCTCCATTCAATGTGAGACAAAGACAGTTCCCCAGGGCCTCCACACAGGGCTGAGTCAAGAATCAACTTCTCAGCGGCCCCAGGGTTTTCATGCTCCAACAATGGATCTAGCTCCTGCCCCTGCTGATGTGGCCTCTGCAGTGGCTGCCTGCTGCTGGAGCTAAGGGAAGGCCCTTCTCCCTTCCCAGCCAGGTGAAAAAACCCTGTCTCTGACCTTTGCTACCTGAAGGTTGAGGGATCTGCGAACCCACTGCTGCTGCTGCAACTGGAGATTCTGCCCCCAAGGGCTGTTTGTGAGAGTCCCATGCCACAGTCAAGGCTGGGCTGGGCTCCACTCCACATCTCGTGCAACAGACGTTTCCCATGGGCCTTTCAGGTCACCCTGGGCTGGAAATCTCCTCCATTCTGTTGTTCTCCATTTCTGCTGCTCCAGAATTTGTTGACAGTCTCTCTCTACAGGTATTTTATGGCCTTTGTGGGTAGAGCCTCCATATCTGTGTCTTTCTAATATGCCATCTTGGGTCCATCCCAGCCCTTCATTTTTGAAGAAGACCAAAGACATTATGATGTTGAGGTAAAATAGTGGATGATGGGTGATATCTTGACTTGGGTGTAAATTGGATTGAAGTGAGGCAGAATTGCACAAAGTCATCAACCTCATTCTCTCTTCCAGAGTCATGAAGTCCAGTGGCCAGGCAAAAGTTAAGATGAATGGTGATGGCCTGGGATGTGGTGGATGACCTTAGTATCTTTGATGTCTAGACAAGCTCTTGGCACTCCATGGTGTCTATTTCAGCAGCTTTCATGGCACTCAGTACAAATTGTTCTTCTCTGTTCATTCCACCTGGGAAAGTCTTCACATGCTTGAGATAGAAAACCCCAACCTCACTGATGGGTTTGAAGCCTGTTGGCTATCTCAACCTGATTTGGCTCATTTTCTGAGACCAGTTTCACCAAGCTGTGCCTATTTTACTTGCTACAGCTTCTTGGAGCCACAGATGAGAGTTGGGTAGTAGATGAACACCAAAGGTTGATGAGAAGCCCTGAAAAGGACCTAGCAAGCCCTCACAACAGAGGTGCTAGTTCTCCATGAATACCCTGTACACTCCTTTGAGTGAAGATACTCACAAAATAAAGGAAGGATGAATACATGGTGGTCCACTGGGTCCTGGTTAGAGTTAGGGCACCTTTTCCCAAACCAGTAAATTCTGTTGAATTTTATAGAGTTCTTATCCTGTTCTAGGCATTGAGGAAAGGAAATAAGAAAACTAGACGTGGGGACTAGGACTAATTGGTGCTAGTTAGTAGGGGAATGGTAGAGAAAGACTCCTGGGGAAATGGTGGTTAGTAGATATTCTAACAACCCATTGGAGGAGAAAGATTAGGGCTGGTCTTACCCTGGCAAGGTAACTTGGTGATTTTTTAACTTTCCTGGGACTTTTTCCTTTAGCTGAATGGGTAGGCGCCTGGGTTCATCATAGTATGATATCCAGTACTCTCGCCTTCCTGATGATATTATTGAGATGGAAATAATGTGGGTTGACAAAATGAGGATGGCAAACATGATGAGTTGGGAAAGGATGAGAGTTTGGGGAAAGGGAGAAGGGAGGAAGTAGATTTTACTTATGATCAGAGTAATGAGAAGTCTCAAGGTTCAAAGGAGAAGGAAGTCAGAATGCAAAAACCATGAGATGGGGTATCAGTCAATCCAAGGATAATGGCAATAAAGAAGTCTCTTTAAAAAAAATCAACTTCCTCCCAGTTACCTTGCATATCAGACACCACTTAAAACCATTTAATTTGGTAACATTATGTTTCACTGGCAGACAGAGGAACTGCTGGGCTTGTGTAGTCATGTTCTCACTCTAGATGAAGAAATTTCTTTAAAGCAAGAGAGAGACTTCTGGTATAGAGAGCAATTCTTCTGGGGTTTGAGAGGGGGTAATTTTGGATTCAGGGCTAAAGTAGGACCTTAGCATCATAGAAGTCAACAGAAGTATACTCTGGGCTTGTGGTAACTCACAAAAGGTCTGAAACAAACTTGCTGCGTTCAATTGTTTTCTCTGAGTTGCATTTTGGCATATAATTTAAGCATGAAAGTTCAATTACTGCCTCAGGGGCCCAGGAAATGTAATCCCATTCAACAGGCTCTTTTTGCTCCCAGAAAGAAGTATGTAGGTAGGTGTTCTTTCTCTGAGAGAGAGAACATGACCCTGACCTGACAGTCTAAGGAACCTGAATTCTCCTCCCAGTTCTCCCTCCAACTATCGACCTTAGCAAGACACATCCATCCTCAAGGTCTCATTGTCCTCCACTTTAAAATGTTGTAATTGGACTAGGTGGCTTTTAATATCCCTTTCCACTGTGAAAGTGTATGACTCAGTTACATGGAATAAACATTTATTATATGCACCATTGTAGACTGAAGACAGGCCCTAGAATTGGGAGAATGTGGTTTTACTCTCAACTCTGACCTGTGATATTTGTGTGATCCTGGGCAAGTCATTTAATCTCTTATTGACTTCAAATTTTATGCTTGATGTTGACAACTATCTTTACTGGAAGTTCATCATACTCACTGAAATAATAAAAAATTAGTTTTGCAAAATTTCAAAGACTAACTTTGGCTACAAAGAGAGATATAAAAATATCTCTCTCCCCATTCCATTATAGAATGGATGAGGACATCCCCTGGAACATTTCATATACTGTAAATCTTTTTTGTTCTGTTTTGTTGATTTTTCTCTTTGGGGGAAGACTCTTTTCTAATTTATTTTTTGTTCATTTTCCAGCCTACATCCTGACTTGTGACTTGATTTTAGGGTTGGACTCTGTGACACTCGAGGAGGAAAAGTCTGGGCTGGTCCTGTCGTTGCTTTCTTGAGGTATTGAGTGTGGTGTTATTCTAGGATCTCAAGGACAAGCTGGGAACCTGCAATCTTTCAATGCTCCCAGAGTAGTCTGATCCAGGGAAAAGACTGTTTGCTGCCTTCCTGGTCTGAGCTCTATAAGTTGCTGACCTGGATTTGGATCTGAGCAAGAGTAGATTGCTGGTGGACTTAACCTCTATCAGATAGAAAGCTCTGTTGGTTCAGAGTGGCAGAATTTAGGTTCCCCTTTTATCTTGGATTCCTGCCCTGGTTATTCTTCTGTAGCATCATTTAGAAAGGCCAAGGTCACCCACTGATTTCTGGACCATTGCCCATCATGTTGACCTTCTTGCTACTGGACTCCCATGATTCTGGAGGAGATGTTGAGACTGACAACTCTATGCAACTCTACCTCATTGAAATACGATTCACTTGTAAGTCAAGACATCATGTTCCTTATGTCATTGGTCCTCTTTGAGAATGGAGGACAAGTAACAATATTCTTCTGCAGGTTGAGCTAGAGGCTAGAAATGAAACTCTGCTCTGCCTGGGAAATGACAGCTGTCATCATGGCTGCTGGGTTTGGAACTTGCTCCTTTCTTGGAACACCACCCAGGCCCTCCCAAAAGAGGAAAACCACACTGTGCCCAGGTCTCCTTCTCAGTCTACTTTGGGTCTTTGACCCCTGAACTAGGTAGTAAGCAGCAAAAGATGCCAGTTCACACCTGTCCCTGTCATAGTGCCCTGGTACGTGCCTGTGGGGCCAAGGTATTGGTGAAACCTCCTCTTTCTCTGGTGCGTAGACTTTCCTTGGGCACTTGAATGTTCCACTCACAGCATCCTCTGACCCTGACCCCAGTCTCCAGTGTCTGAAAGTCCCCCTGTCTATATCACTATGCCTAGAAGGACTAGACTCATTGTGAGTTATCCTTTTTCTTTTTCTTTCCTTTCCTTTCCTTCTTCCTTCTTTCCTGGAAGTTCAGTAACCCCACTGCTGGTCAACATGAAAGCTTTGGCCTGCTCCATTTCCAACCTGGTCAGTTCACTCCTTTGGCAACTTAGTCATCTCCTGCTCTCACCTTGGCACTCTCCCCTTCACTGCCCCTCCCTCACCATATTAGTGGCAGATTTAGCTCGGACACTGTTGCATACCTTCATGCTTGTGAATTGGTTTTCCTGCACCTTGGAATGCATTCCCTCTGCCCTGCCATCTCTTAGGAGCTTCTTTACAGACTCAATTAGATTTCCACCTTTTCTGTGAAGCGTTTCTTGTTAGTGCCATTTTCTTTCTCAGATGATCTTTATTTACTTCTCCGTGCAACGTTTTATTAACCAAAAGGATGTAATCTCTTTGAGAGTCAGAAGTTTTTTTTTGTTTTGTTTTATTTGACCAGCACAATGTCTTGTACAACTCATTGAATTGAACCACCTCATTTTCCTCTAGGAAATACAATATAATATTTAAAGGATCATAGATTTTAGAATTGGAAGGGACCTTAGAGTCCATCAAGTTAACTGCTTGAGACTTAAGCTTAGCAATTTCCCCATCATCACAACTAAAAAGAACCTAAGGCAGGTATCTGTGCTTGAATAAGGAGACAAAGTCTAAGCCTCTAGGTGGGAAGATAGAGCCAGTGCAGTAGTCTACTCTCCCCACCCAGGTCAACCTGGAGTCATGATTCTTCTTCCCAAGATGTGACTAAACCTGAGGGAAAGGAGTATTGCAGCTGGAACAGACTGAGCTGCAGCCTGTGAGTTTCAAAGGGGTAGGGGATAAATCAGAGGTCTAGGACCTGCCAACCATGCTGGAGTGACCAAGACTCAATCCAACAGTAGACTGACCCTGCAACCAAGATGTCAGGTTCCATATGACTGTCCACTGGTCATCCTGCTTGGTGGACCTAATACTTTGTAAAAAACGTCCTAAGTTTGAATCCACTCATCCTACTAACTGAGATGGTAAGAGGAAAAGTCTTGTCTTTAAGTGTTGGGAGGGGGAAAGTTTGTACTTTTGCTGTATCTTTTCAGGAAATATTCCTTTGTAAAAGCTAAGAGAAGAAAAAGAGCCTGAGACAAGATTCTACCTTCAAACTTCTTAATCTATGTTTACTGCTCTGTCTACATGTACACTACCTCTTCTATTTTAGTTTAAGTCTCCTTCTCTACAATTCTGAAATTTATAAACCCAATACTTTTTAAAGTCTTGGTTCCAGGATAGGTGAGAAGATCTAGGCCATTTGGTAATATCATGACTTGTTCCCTTTTCTATCCTTCCTGAAAATCGAAAGTTCCTGGAACTCAGGTTCAGATCCTTGATTCCTTTTGAGTTTCAGTTCAGATGAAATTCAGCAGCCTTCCCTTGTGTTCCCTTGCATACACCAGGCATTTTTTGAAAATGTTGCAAATTAAAATATAATTGAAAAATGAGCCTGTAACTAAGGCATAAAGGGTAACAGGGATCCAGAGCTGCTGACTTAATAAGGAAAGCTTAATAGCATTACATCTGTATTAATAACAAGACCAGTAGGCCATTAGCAAGAGAAGTTCATTCATTGTAGCTCTGACACTTTCCAGCCTACTTTTTTTCATGGTAAATGACTGCTGTTTAGGCTCATTCCTGCATTCAGTCAAATCCCTGTAGCGATATAAACATTTGGGCAGAAAAAAAAAAGATTTTTCAACCTTAACCTAAAAACCATCAGTGAGCAAAGGCATAAAAAGTGACTATGGGTATTCTTGCTGCCCATCAATGATGCTTGTTTTATTTCAGGCATTGGCTTCAAGGTCCCCTTTCTGGCTCTGGCCTATTGGCAAAGTGGTTCTTTACAGTAGCTCTGAGAGACAGGGACAATGCTGTCCCTGTTGATCACACTATGCTTATGATTTGTTGATTAACAAAAAAAACACCCTAAAAATTAAACAAACAAAAATCACAATTGATTGAGCAGATGAGAAGGTAACCTTAAACACCTGATCCTCACAACAACCTTGAGAGGCTGTTATTAACTCTATTTTACAGTTAAGGAAACAGAGGCAGGGAGCAGTTAAGTGACTTGACTAGGGGTCACACAGCTAGTGTCTAAGTGACCGAAGCTGAAGTTGAACTCATATGTTCCTGAGTCCAGCCTAATGCTCTGTCCCCTACATCATCTAGCTTCTTCTAAAAAGATGGATGTCATGTATATAGCTCAAAATCATACATTGTGGAAATAACTTTGTTCAATATTTTCAGATAATCAATATCCATTATATTATATGTTCCTTTAGGACAGGAATGTGTCTTTTGATTTTCTTGTATCCTCAGTGCTTAGTCTAGTGCCTGGTGCAGAATAACCACTTCATAAATATTGACTGATTGATTGAAGTGGAAGGGGAAGGTAGGGAATATAGTGTCTACTATGTGCCAGGCACTGTGTTAAGCACTTTACAAAGATTATTTCATTGGATCTTTGCAGCAACACTGCAAGGTAAGTGCCATAATTATTCCTATTTTACAGTTGAAGAAATTGAGGCAAATACCGGTTAAATGACTTTCCCAGAGTCACACAGCTAATAAGCATCTGAGGATGGATTTGAACTCAGGTCTTTCTGATCCTACCACTCTAACCACTGTACCACCTAATTACCTCTGAGAGGCATAAAATAGGTGTTTGCCACAATCATGGAAGATGCCCGGAGCAGAGTAGGAATGAAAGAAAGATTCTTTATAGATGACTCTTATATTGTCTTATTATCTTGAATAAATCATTTCACTGGGCCATAGTTTCCTCTTCTCCAAAGTGAAGGAATGCAGAATTCCAGAGAATATCAGAGAGATAATATTTTCTTACATAAACATTGCAAAGTAATAGAAGAAAAAAATAGAGAGGAAAAGATAAGATCTTATCAAGAAATTTGGAAATCCAAAGGGAATGTTTCATGTAAAAATGAGCATGATAAAAAATAAAAATAGGATACCTTGACAGAAACAGAAGAGATTAAGAACAGGTGGCAAGAATACACAAAACAACTATTCAAGAGAGATATTAACATCTCTGATAGCCACAATGGTGTGGTTACTCATCTAAAGCCAGATATTCTGGAGAATAAAGTCAAGTGGGTCTTAGGAAGCTTTGCTAATGGTAAGGCTAGTGGAGCTATTTGAAATCCTAAAAGATGATGCTCTTAAAGCACCGCACTCCACATGCCAGCAAATTTGGAAAAATCAACATTGGCCACTGGACTAGAAAAAACCAGTTTGTGTCTCAATCCTAAGGAAGAGTAATGCCAAGAAAGGTTCAAATTACTGAACAATTGCACTCATTTTTATGCTTATATGATTCTACAAGCTAGACTTCAGCAATATATGTATTGAGAATTATCAGAAGAGCTGACAAGTTTTCAAATAGGCACAGGAACTAAAGACCAAATTGCCAACATTCACTGGATTATGGAGAAAGCAAGGGAGTTTCAGAGAAACAGCTACTTCTACTTCATTGACTACACTAAAGTTTTAACTGTGTAGATCACAATGTGGCAAGTCCTTCAATGGAAGTACCAGATCATCTTGCTTGTCTCCTAAGGAGTCTGTACATGGGCCAAGAAGCAACAGTTAGAACCAAACATGGAACAATTTATTGGTTTAAGGTAAGATAAGGAGCATGGCAAGGGTGTGTATTGTCACTTTGTTTATTTAATTTATATGCAGAGAACATCATCAAAATGCCACTCTAGATAAATCAAAAGCCAGAATTAAAGTTGCCAGGAGAAATATCAACAATCTCAGATACGCAGCCAATACCATTCTGATGGCAGAAAGTAATGAGGAATTTAGAAATCTTTTGATGAGTGTAGAAGAAGAGCATGTAAAAGGGAGCTAGAAGCTTAAGTAAGATATTGACAACTGGACCCATCACTACCTGACAAAAGAGAGAAAAGAAATGGAAGCAGTGTCAGATTTCATATTCTTCAGTTCAAAGATCACTGCAGATGGTGACTGCAGCCATGAAATTAAAAGACTCATGCTCCTTGGAAATAAAGCTATGGAAAAGTCAGAGAACATACTAAAAAACAGAGACATCACCTTTCTGACAAAAGTCCAAATAATCAAAGCTATGGCTATTCCACTAGCAATGTATGACTGTGAGAGTTGGGCTAAAAGGAAAGCTAAGCCCTGAAGAAGTGATATCTTTGAATTGTGGTGCTGGAGAAAACTTTTGAGAGTCCCTAGAACAGCAAGGAGATCAATACTCAAAGAAATCAACTCAGACTATTCACTGGAAGGTCAAATATTGAAGCTGAAGCTTAAATACTTTTGGCACTGTATTGTTGATGTATTTTTGCTTAATTTGAAGATCTGTCCCACTCATTAATAGGCCCATGTGACCTGTTTAAATCACATGGAAGCCTAAGTCACATGTGGTGGGAGCTTGCTGAACCAGTGGAACAGGAAGGGTGGAACATAGAGGGCTAAGAGCAGTTAGGGCAGAGGAGAGAGGACACATGCAGGCACAGCTAGTCTTATGAGTGTTTGCTTATGGGAAGGCTGGGCAGGGAGAAGGAGAAGGTTTGGGAATGGTGTTGTCCCCTGCAGAGCTAATGTGTTTTGACTTCTTGGTTACTATGATGGATTTGGCTTTCTGATGCTGGGATTTGACCTTCTGGTGTCTGAATAAATGTTTTTCTTCTGCCTTCTATATGGAGTCTATTATACTTTGTGATTCAGAACAATGCCAGCATATTTGCTGTTGGGGCTGTGAATATTGTCTTGGTGATATAGGCACATAATGAGAAGATAGGATTCCCTGGAAAAGACTCAGATGTTGGAAAAAATTAAAGGCAAAAGGAAAAGGGGGCAATAAAGGATAAGATGGATGGACAATGTCATGAAAACAATGA
Organism: Potorous gilbertii; assembly: GCA_028658325.1. Lineage (NCBI taxonomy): Eukaryota > Metazoa > Chordata > Mammalia > Diprotodontia > Potoroidae > Potorous > Potorous gilbertii. The sequence continues at coordinate 1,066 of JAQQSK010016046.1, read as the reverse complement.
ACATGAACTTGAATAGACTTTGGGAGATAATGGAGGATAGAAGTGTGTGTGCACGGTTCACGTGATCATGATGAGTCAGATATGACTGAACAGCAACCAAACTGAGGGATTTGGAGTAGAACTTCATAGATTTAGAACTAGAATTCTTTTAAGCCAAATTTCTCATTTTACACATAAGGTAACTGAGGCCTATATGAATGAAATGACTTGTTTAAAGTCATATGGAGAGTAAATGGCAAAAGGAGGATATGAACCCAGATGCTCTAACAAAATATCCAATGTTCTTTCCACTGTATATCACTGCCTCTAGATTTTTAGCTACGATATTGTAATGCTATGTAGGGAGAAAAGGAGGAAATAAGCAGCAATTATTAATACTAAAGTTGTACTAGTAATTTTGAACTAGTCACCATATGTGACTAGTGTATTGTGTAGAACCCTTATTGGAAGATTTATGATGTAATGACCTTGTCAGGGATCATAGAGGACAATGAGAAATATAAAAGAGTTGCAATCTTTTTACCAGTCATGCCTGACTCTTCATGATCTCATTTGGAGTTTTCTTGGCAAAGATACTGGAGTAGTTTGCCATTTTCTTTTCCAACTCATTTTACATAAGATTAAACTGAAGCAAACAGGGTTAAGTGACTTGCCCAGGGTCATACAACTAGTAAGTGTCTGAAGCCAGATTTGAACTTATGAGGATGAGTTTTTTTCACTCCAGGTCCAGGGCTCTGTCCATTGTACCACCTAGCTGACCCCTTTATCTACCTATAATGCTACCTGCACTGATTGAGATCCCCACTCTTTGTTCTCAGATCCATTGAAGTATAGAGATTTTCTCCTGATGTGATGTCAAGATGCTTGAAATCATGGTCTGGGTACTGACTTTGATATCTCTATTATTTTCTTTTTTTTAAATTTTTTAAAATACATTTATTTATTTAGCTTTTTACATTCATTTTCACAAAATTTTGGGTTCCAAATTTTCTCCCCATTTGTCCATTCCCCCCACCCCAATACACCGAGCATTCTAATTTCCCCTATCACCAATCTGCCCTCTCTT
>JAQQSK010016045.1:0-10574 GCA_028658325.1 Potorous gilbertii | reverse complement strand
GTTTGATGCCTTATCCTACTTTAGAAGAGAGACCAGAGGTGAGAGTCTCAAATATATTTTTATTTTTTAATATTTTTTAATATATTTTTATTTTTTAATATTTTTTAAAATTTTAAGTTCTTAACTAAAAGTAGTCAATATATACAGAGTGGTTCAGTCATAAACTGTAGAAGTCTCAAGAGGAGAAAAGGCTAATATAATCTGTATCAATTTAGAGAAAGTTTAGTAGAATGACAATGAAGAAACAAATACTATAACACAAAGAATAGGATACATAAATAATTTGACAACATGCATTTCTTTTGTGATTGTTATTTCTGTTTATTTGGGGTTTTTCCTTTTTTTTAATTTATGTTTTTCACTTACATTGTTGTACATGTGTACTGTTTTCTTGGTGCTGCTCATTCCACTCTGCATCAGTTCATGTACAATTTTCTATGCTCCTCTATGTTTATCACATTTTCATTTCTTCCAGGAGAGTAGTATCCCATTGTATTCCTATCACAATTTAATTACTCATTCCTAAGTCAATAGAAAACTACTTTGTATACAATTTCTGTTATCATAAAAGGCATTACTATCAATATTTTAGTGTATATGGAGACTGCCTTCTTATGAATGGCCTCCTTGGAAGGGTATAAACCTAGTAGTAATAAAATCTTTGTGTCAAAGATTACAAAATTATATAACTCCAAATGCTTTCCAAAATGGTTGTGCTGATTCATAAATCCTTCCATCCATTCATTCATCTATCATTCATTCATCCATGAACAATTCCATCAACAATATACTAGTTTGCCCACACCCTTTTTAGGTGATTTTTTTTTTTTACAATTTTCAGATAAGTGACACCTCAGAGTTGTTTTAATTTGCACTTCTCAAAATTATTATTGCTTTTAAACAGTCTTTCATATGATTGTTAATAATTTGAAATTCTTCTTTTCAGAAATTTTTGCTCATGTCTTTTGGAGATAGATAGTTGGATGGATGGATGGATGGATAGATGGATGGATAGATGGATGGATAGATGGATGGATGGATGATGGATGAATGGATGATGGATGGATAGATAGATTTTATATATATGTGTGTGTATGTATATAACATGTAAATATTTTGTATATGTATATTATACCCATATGTACATATATCTTAATTACTCATATATCTTAGATACCAAGTCCTTATAAGAGAAATCTGATATGAATATTTTCCCATTTAACCATTTCTCTATTTCATGCCATTTGCCTTGTTTTAAAAGGTATATAATGATTCTATAAATTAATTTCAAAATTTTCCTTGTCTGTGATTTTCCTTTTGTTCTCTTTAGACCCTCTTAGTATTGGCATCAGTACTGCTAACCCACTCCAATTAGAAACAGAAAAAATGAAAGAATAGCATTCCTAACAAAGAAGCATAGTCAAGCAAAATTAATCCACAAAATGACTACTCAAAATATGTCTCTTTGTTCACCTTGTATTCATCATTTCTCCAAGGGGAGGTGGGTAATATGTTCATCAAAAGCCCTCTGAAGACATGGTTTTTTGTAAGGTGGGGGAGGGGGCAACAGAGCAAAAAAGAGCTAATGAGAAAGTGATGTCCAACCAAGACAGATGGTACATTTGAGGAGATCAAGTCCATGGTTCCAGAACTACGTCTTTGAGTACTGATAGAACAGGCAGGTGTGATTGCTGAGTCACATGGTACAGTGTAAAGAGCACTTGGGTTAAGAAGTCATGAGTTTGCCTCCCAGTTTTTATATTTCCTATCCATTTAAACTTGGACAACTTCTTGTCTTCCATTCCCTCAGTGATAAAATGTGGAGTGTTGAGTAGATGACCTGTAACGTCACTTCAAGCTCTAAATCTATAATCTTATAATATCTAAAAGACTATGTAAAACAGGAGTGGTTCTAGAGGGTTAGAAAAATAGCTAATGTCCCAATTTTCCAACAAAAAAAAAGAAGGAAATCTGTGGGTTGTTGGGAAGGAGAAGTCAAATCACTTGTGTTTGAATGACTTCAATTACTGGAACCATTCTAGAATATACTTTTTAAGGAGCAGTTGTTAGTGGCACCTAAACTAGAAAGTTATTATCACAAAGAACCAGTTAAAACCTGGTCTTCATCAAGAACAGATCATTCCAAAATAACATTGGATTTTCAATAGGTTACTAAATTAGTACATTAAAGAAACAGTATAATTATAGTTTACCTGGATTTTAATGAAGTATTAAAGAAGGTCACCCATACTATTCTTGTGAGAAAATTGGAGTGATTTGGATTGATCATTTGTTGTAGTTACATTGATTTGAAATTGGCTAAAAAACTAGAGTCAAAAGATAAAAATAATAATTTGATGTCATTCCAGAAAGAGGTCCCCCAAGGATCTCTGATTGGCCCAGTGCTATTGAACAATATTATCAATAGCTTGGATAAAGGAAGAGATGGCATGCCATGGAATTTGTATATGATACAAAGTGGGAAATGATGGAACACTGGCTGATTCACAGAATCAGGATCCACAAGAATCTTGACAGGATAGATTATCAGATCAAATCGAAAAAGATTTGAATGGGATACACAAAAATACCTTACTCTTAGGTTTACAAAATCAACTTGAGTAAACTTGAATAGACAGCAGTTTATCCGAGAAAGATCATGAGGTTGTAAGGAACAGCAAATTCAATATGAGACAGCAGCATGCTTTGGTAGGCTTATGGAATGTACACTTAGGCTTTATTAAAATATCATGATGTCTAGAACAAAGGAGATAAGAATCCCACTATATTCTACCCTGATCAGATGACATTTGGAGTAGTAGTACTTTCAGTTATAACAACCATATTTTATGAAGTAGAGCTAGATATCCCTGGGCGGTAGAGGAGGTCAAGCTTTATTGAGTGCCTACTACGTGCCAGGCACGTAGTAAAAGCTTTATAAATATTATCTCATTTGATCCTCTCAACAACCCTGGGAAGTAGATGCTATTATCCTCATTTTAAATTGAGGAAACTGAGGTAGATAGAAGCTAAGTAAGTGTCTAATGCTGGATTTGAATTCACATCTTCCTGGCACTAGGTCCAGCACTCTGTCAACGGTACCACCTAGCTTCTTTGTTCTCCACAGGAGAGTATTTGAATTAAATGGAACCAGGATGACAATGGGTTGGGACATCATGCCATCTAAGGATCAACTGAAGTAACTGTGAATGTATATCTTGAAGAAGAGATACGTGATTATGTTAGCTATCTTCAAGCATTGGAAGACCTGTCATGGAGAAGACAGGCTAGGTTTACCTTCAGACTCAGTCATTTTTCAGTTATAGCTGACTTTTTGTGTTGCCATTAGTGATTTTCTTGGAAAAGATAATGGTATGGTTTGTCATTTCCTTCTTCAGCTCATTTTACAGATGAAAAAACTGAGACAAACGGGGTTAAGTGACTTGCCCAGGGTCACACAGCTACTAAGTGTCAGAGGCCAATTTTGAACTCAGGAGGACCAGCCTCTATCTACTAGGTCATCCAGAAAGCTCAATGATTTTGGTGATTGGATGAAGCTGCCCAAAGGGAAAAACAGAGGAAGCTGTTGGGGTAATCATGTTAATTCAGATAGTAATTTTACACAAATAGCTCTCTTTATTTCCTACTCCGCTATTTCAGTGTAATGCAGGTAAGAGTAAACAATAAGACCTAATAAGACCCAGGTCTAGTTTGGCACATTGGAGGAGACAGCCTGGTACCCTAGAAAAAAGTCTTAGATTTGGAGTCAAAGGACCTGGTTTCAAATCTTGGCTCTGCTGCTTACTTCCTGTATGATCTCAGGTAAATTCCAACCTCTTTAAGCCTCATTTACTTCAACTGTAAAACCAGATACCCTTGAGGGTTCCTTCCAGCTCTGAGTCTAGGATCCTATAGCCTATGTCCAGTGGCCAATTACCTTTGCTCTGTTCTCTGCTTATATGCTCCACTTTCAGCCTTGAGTGGCACAGTGGATGAAGTGCTTGGACCTGCGAGTCAGAAAGACTTGAGTTCAAATCCAGCCTCAGACACTTATTAGCCACATTACCCTGAGCAAGACACTTAACCTCTGTCTGCCTCCATTGCCTCCTCTATAAAATGGGAATGATAACAGTACCTACCTCCCAGGGTTGTTGTGAGGATCAAATGAAATACTATCTGTAAAGTGATTAGTGTAGTTCCTGGAACATAGTAAGTACTTAATAAATATTTATTCCCTTCTTCCTTCACCAGCTATACTAGCATGCCTGATGTTGTCTCCCAGGGGTGGTAAGTTACTAAAATGAAAATGTATATGTCTAATCTTACTAGAATTAAGACCTGTGAGTTTATAAGTATGGCTCCTCCTCCACTCAGACAGATCCAACCAATGTAAGTTGTTCTTCATCTGTACAGATTTAATAGCAAGATTCTCAAACAGTAAGTCCATCCAGTCTTAATCAAAGCCTGTGCAGTGTGGCAGGACCTGTCAGAGCTTGCCTTCCCTGGTAAGTACCCAGAATTCCCTCCAGGAAGTAGATGCCACATCTGAGGATGGTGGAAGAAGGAATCCATCCCTACTCTTGGGAAAGTAATTCATAGCACATGCCCTGCTAAGGTTGGTCAAGAGTGGCAGCTTTGAGTTACTGGCCCACTTCCTGTCCCAGACCCCTTCCTATGCAGAACGCAGCAATAATGAATTGAAAATGCTGAAGTTGCAGCAGAAAATGAGTTTCCATGGGCAACGAAGTGAACCCTGTTTCAGGAAACACAGCTGGGACTGAGATCAATAGTCAGAGCACTGGGGACACTTAGGAGGCAAGAGGGGAAACTCAAGACAGACCCAGACCTGGAATTCCAAGGAGATGCTCAGTCAGTATTTATGTTTGCACTGACAGAGAGCTCAGAGTGGGGAGCCAGCAGCACCTGCCCACTCAGGGAATTGCTGGAGAAAGAACCATTCGTTCCTAGGATTCGTGAGTGCCAAATTCATGATTTAAAAAAAAAAATACAAAGCTAAATCCGAATTTTCTCCTTGCCAAAAGCTCCCCCACATTCTGTCTTTTCAATCCCACATTATTAACAAACCCACAAGAAGTACAGAAAACATTCTTCAACACTCAAAATCATGTGGAATGGTTTCTGTAACTTTTCCCCTGGTTTTGCCACGTGAATATGATTAAACCAAAGGCCAGAGGAGTGTCCCCCAGCTGTTGTCGTTGTGTGAAACAGCCCACAGTGTTTTCTTAGGGCCCCTGTCCCATTGTCTGCAGTTCCCTTTATCCTTATCTGATCTCTGGTCCCAAGCCAAGGCTTGCAAGGTTAACTTCTCCAGAGGAACCAACACACCAACCCAGGAAGACTTTTGATTTTTGTCTGACTTTTCTAGCCATTTCTTCTTTCAAAAATTCCATCTTCAATGACAATAAAATATGTAAATAACAAACACCCAGACAGATGTTTTCATCACAAACAATTTTCCCATTAGCTGTCCGCAAAGAATGCTCCCATTTGTTTCCTGAGAAAGACTCATTCAAGTTGTTCTTTTGATGCTTTTCTCTGAAAAAGTCCTAGGATCTTAGAAATGTGAGCTGGAGAGAGCCAATCTCATCATTATACTAGGTAAGGAAGCTGAAGGGGCAGCTAGGAGGCACAGTGGATAGAGTTCCAGGCCTGGAGTCAGGAAAACTTTTATTGAGTCCATATCTGCCTTCAGACACTTTCTAGCTGTGTGACTCTGGGCAAGTAACTGAACACCCCTGTTTACCTCAGTTTCCTCATCTGTAAAATGAACTGGAGAAGGAAATGGCAAAGCCTTCTGTAACTTTGCCAAGAAAACCCCAAGTGAGGTCATAAGGCATCCAACACAACTGAAAAAATGACTCAACAACAACGAGGAAACTGAACTTTAGAAAACTTTGAAAATAGGTCCCAGTGCTTTTCTGTGTCTTTTCTTTAACAACTTCCATATATGAACTAAGGTCTTGTCTTCATTAGAGGAGGAAAAATAAATTTCAGGAGTTCAGAGACTAAATAGAAAAGTTCATGTGGAAAAGACTTAAAGACTGGATGGATTTCTAGTTCACCTTGAAGCAACAGCAGCACACTTGCTGCTGATGGTGGCCTAAGAGACATGAGTAAACGTCTAGTGTCCAGACAAAAGAATTGAACCAGTCTTAGACTCAGGAACAATCATTCCACTTCTGGATTGTAGTGTTCAGTTCTGGGGACCCCTTTTAAAAGACAAACCCAATGTCCAAGGGAAGATGATCAGGATAGGGATCCTGAAAACTACGTCTTTGGGCAAACATTTTAAGGATGGAGAAGAGAAGGGAATGGGGTCTGGGGGGAGAGGCAGACATGAGTGCTGACTTAGAACATTTGAAGTCTGTCCCATGGCCTGGGTCTGAGGCTTATTCTGCGTAGGCCTAAGCAGGCAGATCTAGTACCAGCTGGGGAAAGTGAGGAAGAGACACATTTCAGCTTAATATAAAGAAAACCAGTCTGACAGTCAAGAATATCATACAGTGAAACAAGCTTTATTTTGTCAGGAACTGAGCTCTCTGTGACCTGTTTGAAAGCAGAGGATGAATAAAGATCTCTTGAGAATTCTTGTAGAATGTATTCCGACACAGTGGGCGGTGATTTCAAAGGATAAGAAATCTAGAACTGGAAGAGAGCCAAGGGGTCACCAAACAGAACCTCCCATTTTTACATACAAGGAAACTGAGGCCCAGGGAGTTTATGTGACTTGTCCAAAGCCACACAGAGGAAGGCATCAAACCTAGATCCTTTAACTCCAGAGCTCATTCTCTTTCTACCAAAGCTCAATGAGGGACTAGATGAATGCCAGGTTTTATCCTAACACCAAATTCTAGAATTCTAGATCACTTTGAGGTAAGTTGGGTACAAAGGAATTGAGAGAGAGGCAGGATTTGAAGGAGAAAGATCTGATGAATACAATATATTTATGAATATATTTGAGAAATATAAGAGGAGGATGTTCTAGGTACAGACAAAAGAGTAACTGAATGAAGGGAAACAGAAAGGAGAAGAGACTGCTCAAGTGACAGAGCTGAGACCAGACTGGCTTGAGGGTTCTCCTTGGAGAGGAATGGTAAGACACAGACACAATGCTAAGGAAATAAGCTCACAGCCTCCAGTGGAGCTCCAACTGCATAAATCTGTCACCTGCGATTTATATTCACACTCAGGAATATAAATTCTAGCCAGAGCCTTTGTCCCTGGGGCATGGGGATCTGGGAAACTTGCCCTGGGCTCTGAGCTGGGGGAGGGAGGGCACTGAACCTCAGGGCTCCGGTCAGGGACTCAGAAAGATGTCCTGGAGAGAGGAGGTGGAGGGGAGTGGGGAGGAAGCTTGGAGTTTTGTGTATTCCCTAAGCTCAGAAGTCCACCAATCTCACCATTACCAAGGTCCAATAGTAGGAGACCCTGTTTCCGGTGAGACACTGTCCTTCCTCTGGCTCCCTTTGCTCATTTTAACAGAATTTTCCATAGAAACCAAGGAAGAAAGGAAGTCTTACAGTATGACTTCCCACCCAGCTCCACCTAACAAGGGAGAGCCTTGATCTCCAAGATATTGAAAAGAAGTACAATTTCTCAGACCACCAGAGATTTCAACCAGTTTGTTTCTGCCCCTCTCTCCCAGCTAGGGAAAAGTAGAGATACAAAACATAAAATCATTAAATCTTTATCAAATATAACTAGTAACTATGGCATCTGGAGAAAGCAGTACAAAATGTGAACTAAAATAAAATTTATAAGGCAAATTTAATTGGGGATGCTGGGAGAGGAGGCAAATGCCAGGACACAAAGCACCATGGGAAGATGTCCCCAGATACCATGGAGCAACTACAAGGGATAAGAGCAGGGTAGAGCTAAATGGGAATGATTCACCAAAGGGGATTTCTGTCTAAGGAAGGATGTCAATCAATTAGAAGCTTTCTATTTTATCTAATCATTGTTGCTAGCTAGGTAGTAAGCTCAGCTGTTTTCTAAGCTATTCAAGGAGTAGGAATACTATCAGTGCCTTCTAAATTCTGATGTTCTAGGACCAGTTATAGCTTTGGTTAAATAAGAAGGTGATTCCACTGACTGAAAAGAGTCTAGCCTCCATCTACCCTAGGTAGCAAGAAGGCCAATTAAGCAGACAAATCATAGAAGCATATTAGAGACAGCTATGTGGTACAATGGCTAGAGCTCTGGGCCTAAAAGGACCTAAGAATATCTGAGTTCTAATCCAGCATCAGACATTTATTAGCTGTATGATTCTGGGCAAGTCAATTAGCCTCTATTTGCCTCAGTTTCCTCAACTGTAAAATGGGAACAGTAATAGCAACTACCTCACAGGGTTGTTGGTGAAGATCACATAAAATAATATTTGTGAAGTACTTAGCACGGTGCCCTTCCCCCTTCACAGAACGTGCACTTGTTCCTTCCTCCTTAAAGTATGAATGGCAAGCTCTGGAGGGAAATAAAAGTCCTGCTTTAAACAGTGAACTGTAAACTTAATGTACTCATTACCCAAAAGACTGAAAGTGAAGACTCAGAAGAGGTTTTGATAAATTAACAGATGACAGAGCCTCAACAGGCTATTAAGTGAAAAGTAGGAATATTTGGTAAATGTTCTTAACCTTTCTGATGACATCATAATACCAAGAGTTCATATTTATATCGCACATTATCGTTTACAGAACATTTTACCTATGTTATCCAAGCTCTTCTGTTTGTCATTAAAAGGCCCTCCTAATCTGGCTACAATATCTATCTCCAGACTGATTTCTCATTATTCTCCAGGCCTGCCAAATTGACTGACTTTATGTTCCCCAGACATGACATACCATCTCTCCAAAGGCCTTCATGCCTTCACAAAGGCTGTCCCCGCCATCTCTAGAATATCTTTCTTATTCATCTTCTCTTTTATCGGGATCCAGCCCGAAGGCCATATCTTTACACATGATTTTTCCTAATTACCCATTTCTACTGCTTCTCCTCTGTCATTACTGGGTATTTACATTTATATACATGTATGTATGTTAGAAATACATGCATATGGAGAGAGAGATGATAGCTAGACAGATAATAGAAAACAGAAACATATAGATAAAGGAGGAAGGGAAGGAAGGAAGAAAAAGAATTTATCTTGCATGTTTTGTTTGCCCAACACCTACCTTACCCACACAGTAAGCAATTAGTATAAGCACGCTGGGCTGAATTGTTGACCTGAAATACCTTACCTGATCCTACAGACAACCCCGAGAGGTAAGTGGTAGCAGTATTGTCATTCCCATTTTACTTGTGAGAAAACTAAAGGTCCAAGACCACTTGAGGAGGCAGGGTGACAGACTAAAAAGCATCCAAATTCTACCTTTGCCAGTAATTGTGACTTCAGAAAGTCTCTTCTATCGAGGAACAATACAAACTCCTATAATCAATTAAAAGCATTTAAGAAGAATTTGGTATATGACAAACATTGTGGTAAGCCCTGCCCTGGCCATAGGAGAGACAGAGAGAGATGAGAAAAGAGTGAGAGAGACAGACAGAGAGAGAGACACAGAGAGAGATGAGAGAAACAGAGGGCAACAGAAAGAGCCAGATAGGGAGAGAGAGAGAGAGAGAGAATGAGAGAGAGAGTGCATTCCTGATCACGCACCTTCCATTCTTTCAGGTGAAACAGCACATACATATATAAGTAAATGCAAAGTATAGACAAAGGAAATTTCAGAGGGAGGGGAGCACTAGCAGCCAGGCTAATGAAGAAGGAAGCCAGACAAAATGGAAGAGAAGTGGGAGACAACCTGTGCAGAGGTACAGAAATAAGAAATTGAATGTCATGTACAGGGTCAGTAAGGCTGGAAGGTATAATTCATAAGAAAGAGGAATGTGTGTTAAATCTGGAAAAGTAGTCAGATTGTAAAAAGTTTTAAATACATACATATTTTGGGGCAGGGGAGAGAGAGTAGGGCCAGGAGTAAGGAAAACCTGAGTTCAAAGGTGACCTCAGGCACTTTAACTGTGTGATCCTGGGAAAGTCACTTAACCTCTGTCTGTCTCAATGTCCTCAACTGTCAAAGGGGAATAATACCAGCATTTACACAAAGTGTACAAAACCTGGCACAGAGTAGGAGCTATATAAATGCTTATTCCCTTTCCCTCACTTTCCCTTCCCCCTCACTAAATAGATACAGGAGTTTATATTTTACCCTAGGAGCAACAGAGAGCCACTGGAACTTTTTGAACATGACACATTCAGATCTGCCCTGCAGAGAAATCTCTTTGGCAGCCTACTGGAAGACTGATTAGAGGAAAGAGAAGGCAAGGAGGACAGGCACTGTCCAAACAAAAGGCACTGATAGACTTATGAAGGGACAGAAGGTGCAAATGTGAAAATGAGCAAGATTTGACACCCACTTGTCTTCAGGAGAGGAGGGAGAGTGAGTTGAAGGTGACTCCAGGATTTCAAATGTTGGCTATTTAAAGCATGGTGGTGCCCTCCACGCAAAGACAGAAGTTAGGAGATTAGGTTCAGTGGAAAAAATAGAGTTCTGTTTTGGACA
>JAQQSK010016044.1:0-10574 GCA_028658325.1 Potorous gilbertii | reverse complement strand
GTTTATCCACATGTTCATAGGTGAATCATGAACTGAATTCTGTAGGTCAATTTAATACCATTTTGATAATTATATGCAAATATCATGAACCGGGATCCAACTAGTTAAAAGTAATAATAGCAACTTAAATTCATGCATCATGTTATAATTTTGAACTTCCAAACATTCTTTCATTCAAGACTTGTACCCCACTAGAGTTATTCCAAGCATGACTGCCCTGATTTCAAATATTAGAAATCATATAAATATTTGCACCGTGGCATTCTGCAACAACTATTGTATGGTTCACCATGAGCCTGGGCCACAATGTAAGGCTGTTGCAGTGATAAGCTACCCCAAATTAGAATGGCTTCATCCAGGGCCCATGGAACTCACCCAATCAGAACTCACTGTGAGGTCCTATAGTCAGTCATGTATGCACAGAGTTTGTAGTTAGAGCTTCTGGTTTCTATTTCCAGTTCAACTAAAAAATAGCAGAACTGAAAACAGATTCATTGGCCTGTGTATTTCTGTGCTCTTCCCATTATAATGTATCATTATTGTATATGTTATATAATATATATGATATGTAATTATATATGATATACTATATTCCCATTCTAATATACATAATATACTATTATGCTTCAGATAAGCTGACACCATTAATGTGACACTTCACCCCCCCCAAGAAAACAGAATGCAAGTTAGATAATTAAGTCAATGTTAATTAATAGCATATACAAAGGAAATAGTTTATTTTAAAATGAAGGAAACTTGTTTTTCCAATACTTATTAAAACAACCCATGAGAACACTAATGCTAAAAACAGTAATTCTATCTCTGTGTATATTAATAACTGTGTATATACTTAAAAATAATTGTATCTAAAATCAAACTAGAATTCTAATACTTCAGAAAATCAAAGTCATAATCCTTCTCTAATTAGAATAAATTAGTAAGGATAGACCAGGTTAAGCATCACAATGTGAGGATTTTTTTAACACTGCATATAGATGTGTTTTTTGCCCTTTTTCTCTACCTATTATTATACATTATTCTCTAAAACATCCAACTTTTGCTGACATAAGTATTGTACTAAAAAAGGAAAGTACATCTTATTAAGTACAAAGTTCATATATTAGGTCCTGTGGCACCCTCAACTTTTGATCTCAATCCCTTTCTCTAATCTAAAATAATATTTTTATAATTAGAGTTGGTTTTCAACAAAAATAATATTCCCTGAACTGAATTCATTACCCTCCTATGAACCCCTTACATCCCATCATCACCAACCCCATGTTCTCCTCCCTGCAAAATTATTAACCTCAGTTCATTCAAATTTTCAGCATTTCCAGTGCATTTTGTGATTACCAATACTAACATATGAGAGACCCTGTGGTATAATGTCAGTTAAATCAAGGTGACAAGCATTTATTAAGGTCTTACTGTGTATTAGGTGTTATTCTAATTGATAAGATTAAAAAGAAAGACAAGAACATGGTCTCCTGTACTCAAGGAGCTCCCATTTTAATGAGGGAGACAACAGAAGAGAAGGAAAGTAATCTCAGGTGGAAGTCAGGAAAGCACCATGGAGGGTTGGGGATTGAGAATGTTTGGTAAATGTGTCCTGTAGAAGGTAGAGTTTGAAGTGAATCTACAAGGAGAGCAGGAAGTCAGAGGTGACGAAGGAGAATATTCTAGGCATGGGGGAAAATCAGTGAAAAGGCAAAGATATACTGGATGAGGAAACACGTTGGAGACGGGAACACTTACTTTTGTTTATTTCCTCCAGATAGAGACAAACTATGCAGCTATGGGGGCAAGTCAATTCATCTCTCAATATTCTTGGCAAATTTCTAAAACTATAAATTAAGGAAGAGGTGGTGTTCTGCCTTGGTGAAGGTAGTTCCCAGACCAAGAGATTTTCTAAACAGTTGAAATCATGGGTCTAAACTCTCCTCCTTCCTTTCTCAAACCCCATTAATATCTGGCTTAGCTGTCAATAAACAAATCCCCAAATATCCATATTACCATGAATTTGGATCACACTAATTAATAAAAATAATAGTAACCTAAATGTATGTACAGCCTGTTAAGGTTAAGAAGTAACATGCAGTATGGCATATCTGACCCGGAACAATGCTAGGAGATAGGTGGTGCAACAACAGATACGACACTTAATGTCTGTAACACACCTGATGGTTTGCAAAGTGTTTTACAACTCTTCCCCCATTTCATCTTTACAATAATCCTGGGACGAGAGTGCTACTATTGCCCTCATTTTACAGATGAGGAAACTAAGGCAAACTGAGGTTAACCGAATTGCCCTGGCTCACACAGCTAAGTGTCCGAGACAGGATTCAAAGTCTGGTCTTCCTGACTCCAGTTTTAATGTTCTCTGTACTATCTCATCTGGCTACCTATCGCAAGCAATATTGGTACCATTTAAAGGAGAGAAATCAGAGAAGCCATCGGATGAGGAACAAAAAGAATTTTAATATGCTTATTTCATATATGTTAAAGCTCTATTTTTTAATCAAATAAATATTTTTGTAGTAAGGATTCATATTCCTATCACCCACAAAATGTGAGTCCTTTGTTTTTGTTTAATGTGAGCTACATTCAGCCTTAATCCATTTTTGACACTAAATAGATCCAGCTCATCACAGTTTTATTCTTCTTTATACGTGTATCTGACAGTATGACATGGAATCCATCAAACAGAAAAACAGAAGGAAAAAACACTCCAAATATGTGCCTTCATGAGACACATAAATCATATGACTAACTTTTCTAGGTTTAAAAAAAATATGAATCTCTTTACAGAGTAATAGAATCACCTTGAATTCCATTAATCAATAGTCTAGTGAACCTGAAACAATTTTCAAATACCACCACATGCATACACTCTTTTATATAGCATGGTAGAGCATGTTCAATTTAAAAGATGTGAGCAATGCAAATATATAAAAAGCCTTGAGGATGCATTTGTTGATCATACCATGATCCCGATTACAGAAATATCACGATGTCTATAACGTTTTTCATAAATCAGAGTTTTAATAGAGTAAAATACATTATGCTATACAAATAAAAAAGTAAACAAAAGAGCAATTAAAAAACCTGCAAATAAAAAAATCTGTGTAGTTTTCATCAAGGGTAGAGACTATACTTTATACCGCTTTTATGTGAAGGAATCAAAGAACTGAAGTTTTCCTCAAGTCCAGAACATTCAGAAAACAACTGTGTAAAGTTTCAATAACTACAAATATTTTCAGATAAATTCTATTTTGATTCTTCAAATTCTTTAATTCAGCTAGAATCTGAATGCATTTTGAATTTTAGACAACCTACAAAATGGTATTATTTCATGCAGATGTCTCTAGAAACAATACCCTTGGATTCTCAATCATTTGTATTTACTGATGCAAGGTTATAAGATGTTAAATGGCTTCAAGGTGGGATCTTTGTTATATGTTCTTTGTATCTCTATTGCCTAGTACTGTTCTCTCCTTTTTGTGGGATTGGGAGAATAGTCCATAACTGCAGTTCATACCCACTTCTTAATCATCCCCAAAGTATCAAAAGCAGCCCCGTCACCACCCCGTCCCCCGCCAAAGATTTTGGAAATAGACAAATTACCTGAACATTGACTTGGTGCTAAAGCAAAGTACAACTGTATTCATGATCATTCAGACAGATGATCTATAAACACTGAATTTATCTATAAAAACACAACTGGGAAACTTGTACAATTTTTTCCCCTTAGTTTTCAAATTGTAATGAATTTTTTATGATCTTTCCTTTAATTCCATGTGGGTTTATTCTTGCTGATAACATGATGTATTGTTCTCTGAGCCATGGTGAGATTGCCATCCCTTAAACAGACAGCATTTATTGGAAATTAAACCTCTTCTAATGTATTATAATTACTACTTCAGGGTAATTTGCTGCTCCAGCAGGGAGTCAGAGCCAATCTGATGGTAACGTTTCTTCCAGGGAGCTGTTAATATTTCTTCTACACTGAAATCCCACATAATGGATCTAGCCTAAGGCTGATTAATGATTTCAGAGCTGGAACGGAGATTGGTAGCTAAATCAGTCCTCACTGGAGGAGATTCAGGGTTATTTCAGTCAATACTGTTAAATAAGTGTAAACAGTGACTTCAGTTAGCACAAATGTAATCTAGTAGGTAAGAAAGGAAGCAGCAATATCTGGAGTAAATAATGGAAATTCAGCTATCCATGCATTTCATTTACACGTAGAACCGATATTGGGAAGCAGGCACTGCAGTGTCATCAAATCCTATGCTATGACTTTAATGTAACCCTCTTTTTCTGCATTGAAACGCAATTTCCTACAGAAGGAAAAGCAAAGTGAGCCGAGTATATTAATAAATCAGCATTTTTTAATCTGTAGTTTATAACACTTGCTTTCATCATACTAAATACTAGACCTAGACATGATTTCAGAATGAGATTTGTAATGGATACATTTAAATCACATTGCAGATCTCACACAATGACTCAGTCTTATATACTGTGTTACAGTGACATTCTAGTCAATATCCAGGACCCTGGGAATCCAGGACCCAGCAAGATCCATAGGATAAGGAATTTAAAAACCATGTGAGATCCTTCACTTTTGGACTCCCCTGAGAAATACAGAAGGATCATCCAACTTTCAGTCCTTACTGGATATGACTCGGATTCAATTTATTAATCAAGCACTTATTTAGTGACTATTACGTGCCGAATACTATAAAGTGGGAGGGGGAAAAAGTGTGTTGGAGAAGAAGGAAAATTAAAAAATTTTATAAGGCACAATTCTCCCTATAGAGTTTCCTGTCTGGGGCTTAACACATACACAAATAATTTTAATACATAGTAATATATGCAAATAATATATGTAATATCATGACAAACACGGTAATTCAGAAAAACATAGATGAACACAAAATGTGCAAGTTCCCAAGAAGGAAAGTTCATATAATAGTTTATGAAGGATAATGCTTTCAAGCTAGATCTTAAAGGATGAGTATAGTTTCAATAGTGAGTGAGGATGGGGGTGGAGGAGATAGGATGTATTTCAAATACAGGGACTGATGTGAGCAAAGAAATAGAGGTGGAAAATTATAAGTATAAAGAAGGTACGGTACGTATCCCAGTTATTGACATTAGAAAACCAATATGCATCAATAAAACAAGTTACAGTACTATGCAATGTTTATTTCTAAAGTATTCAATTTAAAGACAAAATTACATTGTCTTGTAAATTATTTGCATGAGTTATATAATCATGTGCTTAGTATCAAGGAGAAAAAAAAGGTCTGTGAATTAAATGGTTCATTTGCTTATGTTCTTAACTGGTATCATACCTATGAAAACATGAATGATTTCATCATAACAACTGTAATTGTAAATTCTACCTGCAATCAAAAGACCAGGATTTATGTCTAGGGATAACTCTTACTTGCTGAATTATGACAGGAAAGTACTATTCCTCTGAGCCTCAGTTTTATTACTTGTAAAACAGAAATAAGAGTAGTCATTTACAAAACAATTCAATGTATTAGGGATCCATGTTTTTGCTTATATGAGTACTTCTTCCATTGGCATACATCTCAATCTCTCTCTGACGTAGATGATTTTTGAAAGCTACGGCAGACACATTTTTTAATCACCTTGTGGACAAACTGGTGACTAACCTTGGAGGTTAGCTTGGCTGCTTCCCCTGCTAACATAAGCAGTTGCCAGTTCCATACCTATAACCTTTCCTGTTGAACAGAATATGCCTAAGGGGCTTAGTCAGTTGGTAAAGCCATTGTCAACTTAGGCTCACACCTGCATTACAAAGGGGCACTCTGAAAAGTCAATAAGCATTTAATAAGTGCCTAGTAAGCACTAATCTAAGTGCTGGGATACAAAGAAAGTCAAAAATGAATCTCTGTATTCAAAGAGCTTATGAAATAGGACATTCAATAGCACTCATAAATATCTGAGCTCCTTGTTGTCAGTTCCCTGTTCTGCTTAATGCAATTTACCAGAACCAGCCATAATTTCACATCAGTCGGAACAGAATTCTCTAGATTTCTCATCCTCCTCACCAGATGTCATCCAAACCTGCAGATAGCTCTGTCAAGTGGCTCCACTCCCCTCACTGATGACTGTCTGCATGGACCAGTATTTTAGAGGAATATCAGACATACTTCACCTCATTCACAGATTGACTCTAGTCTCTCCTCCTCAACATCTGCCTGGTGCCTCCCCTGAGCTGCACCTTTTCTTTATGTGTTGTTTCTACTTACATTCCCAGCACTTAGCACAGTGCTTAAGAAAGGCTTTATATATTTATCCGAGTTTCTTTTCTATACAGCTCTCCTTTTATGAAATATTTTAATATATTAAAACAAAATATCATATATGATATTCCCTAATTTTACTTTTTCTACCTAACTTTATTTACAAAATTATCTATGGCCAGGACTAGGTTTTCTCTTTTAGGTACACCTTTATTTTGACATGCTATGTCACTTCCTTGCTGAACAATCATCATAATAGTTCAGCATGAGACTGGTAAGAAACTTATGCTTCAGGGAAAGTACAGTCTCAAGTGGTCAGTGATAAGACAGAAACACTTAGAATAGTCAGAGTGGAGGGGCTTAAGGATGTAAAGAGTTGGAGGAGGAATTAGGATCTAAATTGCAAGTATGTTGCTGGTAATACTTGAAGAAGAGATAAAGACTAGGTGAGACACTCAAGGTTCTAAGTCTCATAAAGGAATAAACCATGGGTGTGGAACCTGTGACACTGAGGTCACATATGGCCTTCTAGATCCTTGAGTGTGATCTTTTTATTGAGTCCAAGTTTTACTTAAGAAATCCTTTTGCTAAGGGGATTTGTTCTGTGAAATCTGGATTCAGTCCAAGGGTTGCACTTGAGGACCCAGAGGGCCACATGTGGCTTGAATCAACACTCATCCCATGGGAGATTGTGAATATAACTATGTTAGAGAACTTTCCTTCATTTTTCTAGTACTGAAGATGGTTGATAACTGCTAGAACAAGTAGCATAGTTTAAGCATTTTAAATGTATCTGGGGACTTCGGTGGTTTATTTAGAACATCCCTACAGATTTATTCAAACTGTGGGTCATGACCCCATAGTTTGAGAAGCACTGAAAGGTACAGGTCTCAAATGGAAAAGGTTTAAGGAGCCCTGATTTAGCAACTAAGAACATTCCTATAGATTGGTTAATGGAAGTATAGATGTTGACAAAGGTGTAGGCAGATAGTTATTCAAAATATTTGATTTTATTCTTTTTACTTTTATCAAAATAATAAAGCATCACATACACTCAAGCCATGCTCATGTGGCTGACTCCATTATGTTATGTTTTTGTGACTGGGATTCACTGAAATTCACAAGAGAAGGAAAAGGAACAGTTTTCCTGCTGGATGGGGTAGAGCCAAGAGTCACACTACTTTCTAAGACTAAGATGACAAGCATGTAACCCTGAAAGGGTAGAAAATAAGGGACAGCAGATATCTGAGATCCATGTGATGCCAAGACATGACATTTTTCTTAAAGGACCTTTGGTGTTGGATATAACCTCAGAGGGTGAGCATTTAGGTCCTAGTACCTTAGGAATCATCTCTGAAAAGGACTAGGTTACTGCATAGCCATATCCTTGCATAGCTTAAGTGAAATGTTATTTTCTTCCTTGGTCTTTACAAAACTTAAAAACATTACTTTTAAGCTTTCAAGGGAGCATTTCTATCTTCTTTTGCTTCTTTTAATATATAATATAGCCTATGCATTGGTCTCCATTACATTTGGGACATGCTCTTAATATCTGTGAATCTCTCCAGTACACATATGATTCTTGAGCAAAACAAATCAAGATGTGACCCTGTTCAAACCCCAAGCCAATAGTCACTGTTTGATCCTCTTCCCCTGCTAGTGAACTATACTATCAGTATCTCCTTACCCCAGCCCTACTTCTCATTCACCAACTCTGCTGTTGTAATCCAAATGCCAGAAAATTTAAAATTATCTTCTCATCACAGTAAAGATGGGGCTCCAGGTTGAAACCAAAAGTATGATTTTCCTATGGTGACATTTAAGGAATGACTCCAGTGCTGACATTTGAGGCACTTCAAAAGCAAAGTGGAAAAGTTTTTGGCAGGAGTACCTTTTCTAGCACCTTTCAAATCCTTCCTACTCTCATCTGTGCATAAGGTAAACCCTGCCTACAGCTTCATCACAGAGTTCATCTCCCTCCCTTCCCAGGCTTAAGAGTACATGGTACTGGCTTAGCAGCTAGAAGAGTTATGGAACTTGGGGAATGAAATCTCTGCTGGAATATTCTTACTCAAAACTGTCTTTACTGAAACAATTTCTTATTGAATTTCCAATATCAACTCCAGTATTACTTTGGATCCTGAGGTCTGTGTTTGGATCCTTCACTACTTTTGTTTCTTCTATGCATATCTACATATAACTATTGACTTAATATACTTACACAAAAAAATTCAAATTTTCCATAAGATGGTAGCGGTGAGTTTGACAAATTTTTTTTTCAAAAATCCAAAATGAAATCCAAAATAAAAATGTGACGTTTTTCAAATGCCACACATAACCACCTTTTTATAAAAGGAGTTGCAGGTCACTGGGAAGGATATGCTACCTAATGACCCCCCAGTTTAAAAACATAATTTTATGATCTTTAAAATTCTGGCATGTGTCTAATATATCAGAGCTAAGGTTACCTGGATGAATCATAATATGTAACATGGGTATAAAATACTGCCACAACATTTTGAAACAGAAACAGACTGCCCCATCATACAAGAAGATATCTGTATAATCCTTAAGTCTCTCAATTGCTGTCGAGTCCTTGTACCAGTGACATTGGAATTGCATTACCTTCAAAAATATTACGAGTGCCAGGGACATTTTTGATCATTCAAATTCTTGTAGAAAGGGTTCTTTAATTGTTTTTAAGCAGATGGATGGAAGGGGTCTGATCAGATTGAATGAAAAAAAATATGGAAGAAAAATCTTACCAAAGAAAGAAGAAAGGGGGAATGCCCATTCATACATGTGCCTTTGACATGCTGTAGGCACCCAATCCATTTTCTAAATGCTGTATCTGAGTATCAGAAGAGGCCCAATGCCCTGTCCTATTAAATACTCCTGCTGACATTTGTAAAGACTTTCAGCATACAAGTTACCAGGGGATTGTAACTGAGAATGCTACTGCTGAATTAATTAAAGAGTGGGTGTTCTGAATGATGGAAAAAAAATGCCAGTTGACATTTATTTACTTTTAGAACAGGTGTTAAATGATTGGTTTTAAAATATGAAGACCTTTTTTGCATTATACTTAGAGGCACACAATTTTTACAACTAAAATAAAATACATTTTGGAAAACAAGGAACCAATGATGATGAGAACTTCCATTTTCATTTCAAAGTGTTTTATGTACATTTGAACTCTTAAGGGGTCATGTAAGGTGAGCATTATAGAGATGATTATTTTGGAAGAAATGTGTCAAAGTAGATAAGAACCTTATCCTTGGCCATACAACTAGTAAGTCTTGGAGAAGAAATTTGAAGACAGGTCTTCATCACTCCAAATCTATTCCTCATGAACATCAAAACAGTATTAATAACCTATTCTTTTTTTTAAGTTTTAAGGGTTTTTTAAACAAAGAATGCATAAGCTTATCAATGTTCTTTTGGAAATGAAAGTGTTGATCAACACAGGGTCAACTACAGAGTTAGGAAGTATTCCATTGTAGACTTCCCTTTAAGCTGACACCTAATGACTATTTTTTGGTTACTGCCACATATATTCTGAATATACCTGAAGGTATTAACATCCATCTTACATTGATGGGTTCAAAGTATGTGATCCAGATAACTATTCAGAATTGGAATCATGTTTCATGAGCAGCCCTTTATCATCACTGAAAGATCAAGCTGTTTGGGAGAAGTATTACAAGATTAGGCAAGGCAAGTTTTCTCTTTTTTTCCCCAAGAAAGAGAAAAGAATAGATTTTTAGGCTAATAAGCTTGAGTCTTTTTGCTGGTAAAATTTTGGAAGATCACACTATATAATATCCTTTTTGGAAATGTAGAAAAAGAGTAATAATGGCTTCATTAATATCATGTCATGCTATATTAATTCCACTTAAAAAAATTTACCAGCCATCACTAGACTGGTAAATAAGAACTCTATAAATATAGTTTGCCTAGACTTTAGCAAAAAAAAAATGTTTGGCAGTGTCTCTTATACTGTTTATTCTTTTAGAAAGAAAATAAAAGTTCTGGAAATGATGTTACTATCAACTTAATTTATGGCAGTGAGGTGGTACAGTGGATAGTGCTTGCCCTGAGTAAGTCACTTAACTCTGTCTCAGTTCCTCATCTGTAAAATGAGTTGGAAAAGAAAATGGCAAGAAAACCTCAAATGGGATCACAAAGAGTCAGAGGCAACTAAAATGCCTGAACAGCACTAACATAATTAAATATCAATTCTCAGTCATTTTTATTTGGCACTTTCAAGTTCAAAATTTGTTTTCTTGG
>JAQQSK010016043.1:0-10574 GCA_028658325.1 Potorous gilbertii | reverse complement strand
GATTCCGGTCCCGCCCCCCAGCCCTGCGCTCTCCTTCTGCTCCCGCACCACGCCCCTCCTCCCGCCCTCCGGCCCCGGACGGCCTGCTCCTGGGCCCCGCCCCGGCTCCGTCTCGGGGCCCCTTTGTCCGGGGTCCCGCCCGTAGCCCCGCCAACCTGCTGCATTCTGCACGCACTCTCCGTCCCCCGGGCCCTCCTCCAGCCCTGAACTAGCGGCCCGGCCTCCGAGGGTCTGAGCGCACCCCCAGCTCCCCTTGGCCCCGCCCCGGCCCCCAACCCCGCCCTTGGCCCCGCCCCGCCTAGATTTCCCCGCGAGTCGCCGGCCCTCCCCACGCTTGGAAGATGGCGGCTTCCTTGGGAAGGTTACTTCGGGCTTCGGTGAGTGCGGGGCGGAGGGACAGGGGCGGCGTGGGGCCGGGAGACGCTCTCTCCCGCTCCACCGGCCCGGAGAAAGGGCCAGCCCCGGGGCCTGGCTGCAGAACAGGGCTGAGCGGGTACTGCCCGCCCCGTGCCACTAGAGGACCCCCCCCCTCCCGCCTGCATGCCAGGAGCAGAGAGCTACCCCCTGCCAAGGCAGTGCCAGACCCCCTCCTTCCTGTTCCGCCCCCTTTCCCCCGTCCTCCCCACGCCCTGTGCCATTCCTCTAGCGCCCAGAGCAAGGACTTCCTATTTATTCCTCCAGCCCTCAAAATAGTGCCCATCCCCCGGTGCCACTTCTTTCCTCCCCATGCCGCAGGGCAACATCTGTACTCATACCCCAATCTTGGATTACCCCTGTTCTCCTAGTCCAGCTGACGACCTCTTACCTACCTTGCCCCTCTCCCTTCCACTTTCTCTCATGATACAGTGTACAGCTGCTGCTATCTCAGTTTTCTCTCTTTTTTTGTTGCTAATGGTCCTTTTGCAAGGAACTGCCCAGATAGGTCAAAGTGACAAGTGCTTGACCTTTTCTTTTCTATTGGTAGGGTTCAATTCCACAGGCACTATGTACCTGGCACTGTGCTAGATTCCTGGGACACAATATGACAATTTCTGCCCTCAAGGGAATTTTAGAACGGTCTTATTTTCCTAATTAAAACTATTGTTTGTATACAAAATAGGCCTTTGTTCAGAATGTAAAGCCTAGAAGTCTGCCTAAATAAATAAAATACTCTGGACTAGAGTGCTGGATTAGCTGGCACTGTCCTATTGGTAATGCTGTACCCTTTCTGTTAGGGACATCTAGATGGCACAGTGGCTAGAGCTAGGGGCCTGGAGGTAGAGAGACTCATCTTCCTGAGTTCAAATCCAGTCTGGGACACTTAGTAGCTGTATGACCCTAGGTGAGTCATTTAACCCTATTTGCCTCAGTTTCCTCATCTGTAAAATGAGCTGGAGAAGGAAATGGCAAACCTCTCCAGTATCTTTGCCAAGAAAACCGCAAATGGGATCAGGAAGAATGGAACATTACTGAACAACAAAAATCCCTTTTGTAACAAGTCCTCTTTCCTTTCCCTCTTGTATGGCAGAAAGATGTTAAAAGTTTGGAGAATTGAAAAATGATGTACTCTTCTTTACTAATTAGAATTGCTGGGGGCATTTAGACATGTTAGGTTCCCTATAATCACTTTTCTCTCTAGTTTACTCCTGATTTCCTGATTCTGTGTGCAATAAGAAAAATAATGTTTCACTTAACAGGTTGCTCGCCATGTGAACTCTTTTCCTTTGGGCATTTCTGCAGCCTTTAGACCTGTTGCTGCTAGAAACACATTCCCGGCGGATGTAATGCCTACAAGTGCTAACCATTCAAAATTTTCCTTCAGCACCAGTAAGTCCTTCTCTCCGTTATGTTCCATTGTTGGGACAAAAGTAGAAAAGGATACATTTCTAAATGCCAGTTTTCTTGGGTGGATTTTACAAGTTCTTTTGTAGAGGGCAGCTGAGCCCTTTTAATATTTTCTGGTTCAAAAGTTTGTTATTTATATTGTAAATATTTGCAAACATCTATCCTGTTCAAGATAAAATAGAAATTCATTTTGAGATTCATATTGTAGGCCATAGGCTATGCACTTTGCTACAATCAAAATTCTAAAATATAAAGAATTTTTAAATGACTTTGAAAATGTGTGTATATAAGAATAATATAAGTGAATCTACTTATCTTGTGCAGGAGCAGGTTACTAAGTTTACTCTTTATATAGAAAGTTCTTAAAGTGAGATTTTAAATACCTCAAAAAATCTTTTGGAAGCTTTGTCTAGTAACATACATGCACGTATCTACTTATGGAAAGAATAGGTGTCCTGAGCTGAAACTTTTGATTAACATCTGCATTAATTATTAATGAATGGTTTCCTTAAGCACAGAGAAGATAAGTGACTTTTGAGTTCACAAACCAGTATGTGTCTAAAGTGGAATTTGAACTGAGATCTCTATTAGTAATTTTTATATGTGTGTGTGTGTATACACATTTTTGTTTTTTTTAAGGTTCTTCAGCTTATGTCCCTGCTGTAACCCAACATGCTCCATATTTTAAGGGTACAGCTGTTGTCAAAGGGGAATTCAAAGAAATCAGCCTTGATGACTTTAAAGGCAAATATTTGGTGCTTTTCTTCTATCCTCTTGATTTGTAAGTATAATTTCTGTAATGCTTTTATGTTATGCTTTGATCAGGCAGAGAGTTCCCTCTATCCTTTTGGAGGCTTTTTATATTTTCCAAAGTGAGGAATTCCTTATGAGTTTTTATCTTGAATGTCCTTGAGTATAACTTGAGTCCATTACTAGTTAAGAAGTGATAACACTTAGGAATAAGAATCATTCCATATAATGACTGGTTTTAAAGTAGTTGAACTTGTATATACCAAAGTATCTTGTAAAAGTTCCTATTTCTAGCTAGTTCTAAAACTTAAGTACTTTTCTTATTTATGCAGAATTTATCCATGTAATGTCTTCCTTACTTCAAATGATCCATCATTTCATTCACAACTCCATAACCCCTTCATAAATGGTCTTTATGAATTACTGTGGCCAAGTAAATCACAAAATAGTGGAAAACCTAGAAGCTTCTCCAAATTTTAGGGGACCATATAATGTGTCAGATAACCAGCATTCAAATTCTGACATAGTGGAGGTACATATTAGATTGTCCTAATCACCGTTTTTTCCCCTTCTAGCACTTTTGTGTGTCCGACAGAAATTGTTGCTTTCAGTGACAAAGCTAACGAATTTCATGATGTGAACTGTGAAGTCGTTGCGGTTTCAGTGGATTCCCAGTTTAGCCATCTGGCCTGGATAAATACACCAAGAAAGGTATAACATTGAACCATACATAGTTTTAACCACTACACAAATAGTCCTCCAAAGACTGGGATACAAGTAAAGTTAAAGGGCCCATGAGACCACTATAAGCTGTTTTTTTTTTAACTTAGAGTATGTTGACAGTCTTAAGATGTTGTTACTTATTGAATTTTAAGAAATCTCCCATATTATATAAAATATTACATGAATATTTAGAAACCTTTTCTATTAAATCCAAAGGCCTTTAATCTGCATAGGAAAAATAGAAAAATACAAGAGAGCAAGAAAAAGGTAAATTAAGGAGGAAATCTCTCCAATCATCTATTTTCTTTCTCTCTTTTCAAAGGTACAGATATCCAAGGTAATTTCAGTATTGTAAGGTATTAAAAACTTTTCTGTAAATTTAAAAAATAAGAGAACCTTACTCAGAATTTACTTAGAGCAACAAATTCCAGCTAAGCTGTTAGATTTGAATTATTGCTTTTTCTTACAATTACTAATAACTATAAGATGCTACTTCATTATTCCTTCTATTTTATCTTTTGCATACTAAGTCTTCAGTTAGAGGAGAATTTAAGGAGTTGGGAAAATGCTATATAATAATTTCAAATAAATTTTAAATAATTTTAAAATTTTAAGTTTCCTACTGACTGTTGAATAACCATAAGGGCATTATGACCTTGGTTATTTGGGATTTCTTTTCCTGTAAATTTAAATAGATGAGTTCATCATTATGTTTTTGTGGTCATGTGTTTTCCAAGGTCAGATAGTTTTATTCAAGCCTTCTAAATCACAGTATTACCCAATAATATTTTGACAAGGAAGGTTATACATAGAGGTGAAGTGGAAAGAATTTCCTCATATAAACATTAATTAATAATTGGCATCTGAAAAAGTGGGAACACTTACTTTGTTTGGTATTCCCCTTAAAATAATAAATGTATTTGTTTATAACCTATAAATTTTGTATTCTAGCATTGAGTGTTGGTTAAGGCATTCAGTAATGCTGATTTTTAAAATTTTTAATTAGAGTGGTGGTTTAGGCCATATGAATATTCCGCTCCTGTCAGATTTAACCAAACAAATTTCTCGGGACTATGGTGTTCTGCTTGAAGGACCTGGCCTTGCATTAAGGTAATCATCTGTTACTTGTTAACCTTAATTTGCCTGTATGACTTATTGCCACAATGATTCTTACAGGTATAAAATTTGGTAAAACAATTTAAAATATTTATTATTATTGCCAATAGTTAGCTTTCATATAATGCTTTAAGATTCATGAAGCACTTTACAAATTTTATCTCATTTTATCCTCCCAGTAACCCTGGGAGATAGGTGCTTATCTTTCAAAAACTTTTTTTCAATAGCGCCAACTGTGAGGGAAAGTAAAAACATTAGTTTGCTTGCTTACTAGGAAAGGATAAGAACCATTAGCTATAGTAAGAGATGGAATGGGATGAATGCTGTAAATGAGTGCTATGAAGATTCAGAGATCTCCCTCTTTAACCAGATGTCACTTGTATTAAGAAAAAATTCCTAAAGGAGGTAGTCTTTGTGGGGGGTCTTGAACCCATGAAATCATTTGGGACTCATGTAACAATATTTGTGAAAGTACTAGGAAAACTATAAAATACTAGACAAGTGCAAGGTAGTGGTATTGTTACAGCTCCATAATAATGTTTTATATACTGCTTTGTAGTTTGCCATAAAAATAAGTTATTTATAAAGTACTTCAAGGTTTATAAAGTACTTTACAAACATTTTCTTATTTAATCCTCACAACAACCCTGGAAGGGAGGTGCTGTTACTTTCCCCATTCTAACAGTTGAGGAAACAAGCTGAGACAGGTTAAGTGATTTACCCAGGTTACACAGCTAGTAAATGTCTGAGAGAGGATTGGAACTCAGGTCCTCCTGACTCCAAATCAAGCGTTTTATTCACAGGCACCACTGCCTCTCATGAGGAAAATGCTGTCTTCATAACAATCTCATGAGATAGGTGGTGCCAATATTATTTTCATTTTATAGATAAGGAAACTGAGGGGCCAGAAGAAGAGAATGTTCTTGAGGGGAGAGACTTTTTCATTTTGTTTGTATTCTCCCTCAATGTGCATTGGTAGGCAATTAATACATTTGGATTGAATTGAATACATGTTAAGTAACATGTCCAAGGTCCTAGAACTAATAATAATTGCTAGAGCTGAGATTCCAGTCCAAGTATTTGGATAACTCCAGTGCTCTTTCCTTTCTACCATGCTTCCTTTCTGTTCTGTGAATTCCCTTAGTTCTCCTGTCTCCATTCCACTGACTGACCTGTTCATTAAATAAAGGTATTCCCCCAAGATTTTTCTGGGTTTTCTCCCCTTTTGCCATATTCTTTCCTTTTGTAATTTCATCCACTTCCCCGGTTTCTACTGTTATCTCTATAGTTGATTCCCATCCTCTTCTGTAGCCATCCATTCTCATTTCCTGCTAGAATCATATCCTGCATATATAATTTGTGTTTGTCCTTCATTGCTGAAGACCGTGCCATCAGAGAAATAATGACATGACTGGCACTTGGCTTTGTTTCGAGTGAGGGAGGGCTGTGCAGGTCCCCAGCCTCACTTCTCCTCCAGAGCCATCTGAATCCAGTGACCAGATATTCCTCAGGGTGACTGGAGATGACCCAGGATAAGGCAGTTGGGGTTCAGTGACTTGCCCAAGGTCTCACAGCCAGTGAGTGTCAAGTGTCTGAGGTGACATTTGAGCTCAAGTCCTTCTGGTTCCAGGACTGATGCTCTATCTACTGCACCACCTAGCTGCCCCTGCATATATATATATATTAGCCACGAAACAAATACTTATTAGTAGACTGAGAACTACAGGCATCAAAAGTACAGGGAAAATTCATTTCTGAGAGACCAATTCTTCTCTGCCCAAATACTAATAGGTAATTCTTTCAATGCAGAGGTCTCTTCTTAATTGACCCTAATGGAGTTATCAAACACATGAGTATCAATGATCTCCCTGTGGGCCGAAGTGTGGAAGAAACTCTTCGTTTGGTGAAGGCGTTCCAGTTTGTGGAAGTACATGGAGAGGTCTGTCCAGCAAATTGGACACCAGATTCGCCTACGGTATGTCCAGTTTTAAAATTCATTTTGGCATTCAGAAATATGATTGGAATTCATTGATCTCTTTGCTTCCAGGAGCCCTGGCCTGAAAAGTCTGTAAGGTCAAGAAATGTGAGGCTATAGAATAAATACTCAGCAAAAATTAAGATTGCATATAAGTTACTGAATCTAGTTATAGATTATGTTGTGGAATCCAGGATTTCCTACTATGGTCTTGAAAAATATTGATGTAATTTTCTTTATGTTAAGCTATATTTTCTCTTTTATTTTTATATTTTATATAATAAAAATATTTTTATAAAACAAAACATTTTTAAGGGGTTTTAAAAATCTTTTTAACTAAGTTTAAAAAATTAATCTGCCCTTCCCACTTATCTCCCCGCCCCTAACTCCCATTAAGCATATTTTCAAAAATCCCTACATAGACTGGCAAAATAAATTCCCACATTAGTCATGTGCAAAAATGTATGTCCCTCTCTGCATTTTAACTGTTTCATGTTGGACTCATGGTTTATCACTGCATTAGACAAAGTAAGTTTTTGAAGGGCTTTTTTTCCCAATAATATTATATCATTGTATAAATTGTTCTATCGGGGTGGGGAACCTGTGGCCTCAAAGCTATATGTGGCCTTCTAGGTCCTTAGGTGCCACCCTTTGATTGAGTCCAAGTTTCACAGTACAAATCCTTTTATTAAGGTATTTGTTCTATGAAATTGGATTCAGTTCTTCCAACAGTTTGCTTTTTTTGTAGATCTGCCAGGTAGGAGATATTTGTTTTATTTTTCTTGCTTTTTCAGTCATTTATTAAAGGTTTGAAATTAGAAATCGAATCTTTGATGACATGTCATCAATAAGTTCTAACTGTACAACAAAAATTTGTGTATTTTCAGATCAAGCCATCTCCGAGTGCTTCCAAAGAATACTTTGAGAAAGTGAATAAATAAACAATACCAAGTATCGAAGACCCGTGTGGCTTTTTAAATTATGAAGAAACCACAAATTGGAACCTACAATAATATGTAAAAAATTACTGCATATAGAAGAGTAGAATATATGCAAGTTATGCCTGTTTCTGTGAATTTCACCCCCAAATGCTCAGTTTTCATCAAATTACCCCCCCCCCCGAAAATCTATTTAACCTTGATAGTTGTTGCTAGTTCAGAGTATCATTTAGTACCAAATCCTTGCTTTTCCCATAGGTCTCCTTTACACATTGCACTTAACATATATTTGATGTCTTCATCGGAACCTAGAGGTTCCCTTCCTGAATTTATAGGCTAAAGAAATCGCTTGTTGTCTTTCTATGCATAAGAAACAGGTGTAGCAAACATTTAATCAGAATGCTCTGAGGGGCTTGAGTTATAGGTAAACAGGTATAACTGCTTTACCTTAACTAATTATCCCTTTGTAGATTTTTTTTTATTATTAAACCACAGTCATTTTTCTCCATAAAGTGAATGTCCTTTAACTAAAGATAGTAACTTCAGAGGTCTAATTTGACTCATGGCACATTTGAGTATAAGACAAGTATGAAGTATATTTACTTTTTTAAAAAATCTAACACTTAGCAGTAGTAAATTAAAGTAGTTAATCATGGGCAGACCAGAGATTTTTAAGTCAGGGGTTCATTTACCATTATTTGAAGTTTGAGTGAACTTTATGCCTTGATACATTTCAAATACTATTTAATTTGATTGTATAAGTTACCTGTTGAACCCCAGAGTTATGTATAATGCAGCTTTGGAAATTATTATTGAACATTTATTTTTTGTAGCTGGTGAAAAGCTCAGAGTACATTCTTTAATCAAGAATAAAGAAATTTTAAAGTATCTTCTTGTATCTTTTTACTGCCTGGGAGAGGAAGAAGCGGGAGGGGGGGGGGGGCCGTGCAGGAGACAGGGTTGGGGAGGGGAGCCAGGGTCCGGGCGGAGGAGCTTCCCACAGCTTCCAGAGCTCGAAGAAGAGGAAGCCCTCACTTTTAGGAAGGTTCTCCCCCGCTCCCTTAGCATTCACCGTCCTGGCGCCGGGACCGGTCGGAGCCCAGCGTCCTCCTCAGACTCCAGCTCCCAAGCGGAGCCGAGTCTCAGCAGGGCCTGGGCAAGCGCTTGCGTATTTTAGAGCGCGCAGTAGGGGAGGCCAGGGGCTCCGCCAGCCGCTCACTGGGCAGATTGGAGCTCAGGAGCCACGATCAGGCGTGGAAAGGAGCCGGGCTGCAGAGCCGAAGAGCACGCGTGTTCTCTGCGGTCCAGAGGCTGCCCCGAGGCATAGAGGTTTGCAAGGCGCTCCAGCCCGTACCTCTGCCCAAGCCCGAAGGCCCGGGTAGCGCCGCGGGCCACCCCTCCTCCTCCGAGGGCGGGGAAGGGAAGGGGCCGGGCTTCGTGGGCAGCCCGACCTCCACGACGCACCCCGCCGCGGCTTCCGGCGCCCGCCGCTGCGATCTAGCCCGCTAGCCGTCTGGGAAGGTCGCCCATGGAGCCCAATCTGCACTTCTGGATCCGAGAAAGCCAAGTACGGAGCCGATGCCGAGCCGGGGCAGGGACGGTGGTGCATGCGGAGGGGCTGTCACCTCAGCACCTGTGCCGTGGGCATGAGACACTGGACCCACGGGGGCGGCCTCAAGGGCACCGCCGCCGCTGGAGCCAACACTCGCACCAGGCTGCAGCTTGTGGGGGGCAGGGAGGGGCTGCCTAATCTCCTAAGTGTGCAAGACAGCCTAAGGCCTTGGCCATCCCATTTGGACAAAGGGGCAGTAAATGTTTTAGAAGCCCCTGTCCCTGGCCCAGTTCAGTGGAAAGAGTACTCAGCTGAAGCAAAAGATCCTGGATTTTATCTCTGGCTTTGTCATTTATCAGTTTAATCAACTATATATCAGTTTAAGGCAAATTAGAGCCTTCTCTCTGGACCTTAGTTTCCCCATCTGTGAAATGAGAAGGTTGGACTAGGCGGCTTTAACTCACAATGTCCAGTTCTGAATCTGTCATCTGTGACAGATTGCGCCTGTCCTGGACTCAGCTGGGTACAAGATCACCCTTCTCTAGCAAATCCTTCATCTTAGGGTGTTGGGGGATTTCCTCTTTTTCCACTCCCTTAGGATTTACTCCCAGATGCCACTTTCTGTGAAGTAAATGATAGCATTAACTTGGAGATTAAGGCGATAGGAGAAAATTCCTCCTTTTCTTCCAGACTTCCCCTGGGATCCTTGAGACTCTCTCTGACCTTGATCATGCCCTCCATGCACAGTCCAGGCATTTCAGTGTAGACATTTGGCAGTAATCAAGAAATATCTCCAACTGCTCATTTGGTAATGCCATTAGCACCATCTGGTTAGCTAGGTGATACAGTGGACAGAGCTCTGAGCTTGGAGTCAGGACCACTTGAGTTCAAATCCAGCCTCAGACACTCATTAGCTTTATGACTAGGGACAAATCACTTAACCCATTTGCCTCAGTTTTTTTCATCTGTAAAATAGGGATTAGGATAGCAACTACCTCCCAGAGTTGTTGTGAAGGATCAAATGAGCTACTATTTGTAAAGTGCTTGGCCTATAATAGGCATATAAATGTTGGGTATTAGTATTAGCTTATGTTTCTTATCTTTTTGTTTTGTTTGTTTTTAGTCTTTTGTCCAAAGATTTCTTCACTGGCTTGACATACTCAACCCAACAAATGTACTACTTTCTCATGTAAGTATTATCTTAATTCAAAATTACACCTTTATATTAGGACTTGATAATTATTTTTTATCTTCAGGCCCAGCTGAAACCACAAGATGCATGTTTCTAATTTTAAAAATACTTTTATTGTACTCTTATTTCTTTTAGCATTAGCTTGCTAAAAGGCTATTTAGATTGTTGGACAAAAAACCCTGAAATAACAACTGAAAACCTTTTCTATTTTATCCATTGGGGAAGAGAAAGAAGGAAATTGAATGCATGTATATGCCAAATCAGGTGCCATAGAGAGTAGATATAATTTAGTAAGAGTAGCTGTTGAGACACCCAGACGATTGGAAGAGGCAAATTCTAAGAAAGGAGCCAGTGCTTAAATCCATAGCTTCAAGTGTCTATATGCAGTTGCACAAAGTATAGACAACAAGAAAGATGAGCTAGAGGTCCTAATGCAAACTGGCAAATTTGACCCCATGTATTACCAAGATTTGATAGGGTGAAATTCATGCTTGGAACATCTCT
>JAQQSK010016042.1:0-10575 GCA_028658325.1 Potorous gilbertii | reverse complement strand
TGTCTTTCTTGGGTTCCATCCAATGTCATTAAAGGAATGAAATATAACGTGTGTAGGAGAATATCTCTGTCTTTCCACCTATTATTTCGTGTTTTCTGAGGCTTTGACATTGATCAAAAGTATTTATAATCTATTGGCAAAAAACATTTTGCCAAGAATTTTTGCTTAGGATTTTAATATGAGTAAGTACATTATGAACTTTTAAAAGTGTGCAAAATGTTTTACATAATTTATTTGGTCTTTACACCAGTCTCATTTCTATTATGTGAGAAAGCTGAGGCTGTAAGAAGCTGGGAGACTTGTGCAGGTCATATACAGTAAATGTATAAGGGAGGATTTGAACTCAGGTTTTCCTTTCTACAAGTCGAGTACTCTTTTCACCAAGCTGCTTAGAGAAAATACTACATGAATCATTTTAGTGCATAAGTAACTCTCTATTGAAATACAATACACTTTATATCTCCAGTGTCATTTAAAATTTTGAACTTTTTCTTCAAAGTTATTTTTAACCTTCCTTTATTTACTGCCTATACAATTTTATGCTAATTTTTAGGCTCAGATGTAATTAACATCCCAGTTTGGACTGATCAATCCAAGAAGACCTAGTTGTCTAGGGTAGCAGTAGCATTTCATCTCTACAAAGTCCTCCACTGCCTCCTTGTGGCATGGAGGGTGATTCAAGATTCTTAAAGGATATGCCAGTAGAGGTTAGGCTTTACCAAGGTAGAAAATCTTAGAATGGATCTGGAAATGGGCACAGTGTGACTAATTTTGAGTTCGAATCAGTCTTGATGATTATTTAGCAAGCTATAGAAGGGCTACATTATAAATTGGTGATAGAAAACATATAGTGAAAAAGTCATAGGAAATAAAAAATTTAAGAAATATAACCAATATTAAGTGAATAAATAAAATTCAGAACTAAGATTCA
Organism: Potorous gilbertii; assembly: GCA_028658325.1. Classification (NCBI taxonomy): domain Eukaryota; kingdom Metazoa; phylum Chordata; class Mammalia; order Diprotodontia; family Potoroidae; genus Potorous; species Potorous gilbertii. Next base: position 9,644 of record JAQQSK010016042.1, on the reverse strand, counting down.
AGAAGAATTTTCTAGGTCTCTTCTAGTTTTAAAATTAAATAATTCTATAAAATCAGATCCTTAGAATCTATTCATCCAAAGCATAATACTGTCTTAGTACACAGTTATGTACAAAAGAAGATGTTTATTCTTGAGATTTATAGTTAATATAACTAAGATTTCTATTCTGCAGCTTTGGTTATGCTAGAGTTTCAAACATCTAGTTTCCCTTGTTCTTGATATAGCTTCAGGAGAACTGTTAAAAATAACAATTTTGTGTAATGATGCATGCATACAAAATGAGAGACAAGAGAACAGCATTTGAAGTCAAAGTATCTGAGTTCTAGATGCTTTTTTGTTTCTTGTGTGGTCCTTTATATCTGTGGGATCTTATGTAAGGCATTTAACCTCTTAATTAAAAAAAACTTGCTATCTCCCAATTTTATATGCTTTTTTGCCTTTATCTCCTATATCATCATTTACCCATCTTTGATAAACTGGTACCTTTCTGTTTGTCCAGGAGAAAGCCTATTTGTTTACCTTTGATCCAATCTGTCCCATTTTCTCTAGAAGATTGTCCCTACTATGATTTATTTTTCCACTAATATTCAATCTCTATAGTTATTTTCCATGCTATCTAGAAATATGGTCCATTCTCATCCATCCTTAAAAAATTTTTACTACGTGTGCCATCCAAGCTATTTATTCTTCCAGATTTCTCCTCTCCTTCTGAGTTAAACTCCTAGAAAAAAAAATTGTCTATACTTTTTGCCTTCATTTCCTTTCTCTCAGTATTTTCTAAGTCCTCAGCAATCTGGCTTCCAATTTCAATATTTACCAAAAATGGCTCTTTCCAAAGTTAGCAGTAATCTTTTTATTGACATATCTAATAGCATGGGGGTGGCAATAGCCTCATTCTTGCTTTCCCTACTTTGTCTCTCCTTTTTCCCAAGATCTCCTTCATAGAAATGCCAATAGATACTCCTAAAGTACTACTTTGACAAGCCTCACCCTTGTTTCACAAGTTCCTGTGCCCCTTGTTATTTCTAGGATAAAATACAAGTCTCCGTTTAGCATCTGTCCAATCTGATTCTAGTATACAAGTCCAGGATTATTTCATTTTCTTTCCCTTTACATTTTAAAAGTCATCTGCTTATTGTTCCCTGTTGATGAAATTGTTTGCTTGTAATCTATAATACTTTTTCTCATGACTGGAATGCACCCTTTCCTTACTCACCCTCTCAAAATCTCCAGGTGCTTTTGAGGTTAAAACTCAACTGGTACGATCTACACTAGAACTTGACTGTTAGCTGACTCCCTCATATTAGAACCCTACCAGTGCCATACTACTTGCATATAATTTTAATCTACTTATTTGTGTGAGCTCTTTTCTTTAGTCTTTGAGGGTAAGGAATGCACTTAAAATATTTTGCAATTTTCATTTTTGAAGTAGTAGATATTTTTAAATTAATCTGTCCTTTTCACTACTTGTACCTTTTATTGAGCAGAAGGAGAAAGAAGAGCACAACAGGAGAGAGAGAGAGACAGAGAGACAGAGAGAGAGAGACAGAGAGACAGAGACAGAGACAGAGACAGAGAGACAGAGAGGGGGAAGCCATAGTTATAAAGATAATAACCAAAGGAGAGCTCCAAAAAAATTTGGTTATCAAGTGCAACCTAATTTGAATGATTATAAACCACCATGGCTTCTGTAAAGCAGTAATCGCTAATGTATATGACTCAGTTTTGTTAGAGTGATTAAAAGTATCTATCCTGGTTCTGTTCACTTCACTTTGCATCAGTTTCCAGGTCTTTCTGAAACCATATCATTCATCATTTCTTATAGCACAATACTATTCCATATCATTAAGATATCATAGCTCATTCTGCCATTTTCAATTGACTCCCCATTTAATGACCACTTCCCTCAGTTTCCAATTCTTTGCTAACACAAAAAGAATTGCTATAAACATTTTCTATACAGATAACTCATTTTCCTTTTCCTCTAATCTCTTTGAGATTGAATTCTTGATCTAACCTAATTACATTTTCTACCTGACATCTGTTCAGTTTTCCTTTCAAATAGTTAATCCTTTCCCCTGCATTTGGGATTTTCATCTTTATCAACATTGTTCTATGATTTTTGTTTGTTTCTGTTTGTTGTGTACTAATCATTTTCATTCATCAGTCTTTCCGTCTTCTGTCTCTGTGATCCTCTTTTTGTCTCTCTCTCTCTCTGTCTGTCTGTCTGTCTCTCTCTGTTACTCTCTATGTCTCTGTCTTTTTCGTAACAGAGAAGACTAGAATTACGAGGGATTAGGGAAGACTTTTAGTAAAAGGAGGGGTTTTGGTTGGGACTTAAATGAAGTTATGGAGAGTGGAGGAAGAAAAACATTCCAGGCATGGATGGTAACAAGTTCGTATTTGGTTTTTTTTTTTTTGGTTGTTTTTTTTTTTTTAAATATGCCATGTTTTTTATTATTTCAGTTTGGAATTAACTGTCCTTTAAATATTTGAGAGGATTTAGTTATGAATCCAGATGATATTGGTTTTCTCTTTGGGAAGTTCATTTATGGCTTTTTCAATTACTTTATTGGAATATTAGATTATTTAGTGCTTTCTACTTTTGTTAAGAGATAGTTTGTGCTTTTTGTAAGCATTAATCTATTTACCATGTTATCATTTTTTATAGAATATGATTGAGCAACAAAACATTTTTTCTTTCCTAACTATAACTTTCCTTTTTTTTAAATTTTCATGTGAAAAGTTTGGTTTTCCTTTATCTGTAGAAGGAGGTTACAAACCACTTAAAAATTATCACATCTTTTATCAGATATTAAATTTTAATTTTATTAATACTCTTATTATTAACAAGTTCTATTTTGTTATTTCTTGGGTTTTTTTAAAAATTTCTTGTTCTCTTTTAATTTTAAAATTTCATTTCCAATTCACTGATTTGTTCTTTTTTCTCTTTGTTTAAAGAAAATATAAATATATTTTTAAAAATTATCCTAAGCACTATTTTACCTGAAACCCACAAATTTGGCTATATTGTTTCATTATTGTTGTTCTGTTTGACGAAATTTTCATTTATTTTTTCTACCCCTACCTTGAATCTGCCAACTTATGACCCTTTCAAAAGTTTATGGTATTTTTACATCATGATGTCCATATGAGTATGTATGTGTGATTGCATATAATTGTATTTAATATTCCTTTATTTGCTCCCTACATTCCTTTCTCCATGACTATATATTCTAGTCATATCTACCCGCATTATGCAACAGTGGTTTACCTCCACCTTTCCTCCCCAGTAGAGTCCCCTTTCCTCTTTTTTTTCCTTTCTTTTAATAACATTTAAACAGGACAAAACAAGAAGATTAATAACCCCTCCTTTGACCTATTTGAACAAGATCTAGAATATTAGGTATAGTTCTGGAGAAAATTTTTAGGAATTGTATCACCAACTTGGATTGCATTTAAAAGATGATAATTGGGACAATATGGAAACTAAATCACTCTATAGAAAGACTGATTAAAATGTATGAATTGACTGCTTGGAAGGATATGTGATAGGTATGTTGACCAAAGAATGATCTTTTCAAGAGTTGCTGTGTTGAAAAGAGAAGTTAATCACACTACTTTTTCAAAGAGTACATAAATAAGATCAATTTGTAGAGATTACAAGGAAACAAATTTGTACAGAATACAAGACTGATAATTGTACAGCTATAGTGGAATCAACTACTTTGGAAAGTAACGAGTCCCCTGATAGAATTATAGAAAGAATTCTTATTTAAGGAAGGAATAAAGTTAGATAACTTCTGAGGTCTCTTCTACTTCTCAGAGTCTATGATTCTAGTATTCCAAGACTTTGATTGTTTTTATCACCAGAATTACAGATACTTGATTAACAAGATACTGCCTTGTTGGCCTAAGTCTGAGGTACAAGATAGAGAAGCTTTTGATGTTCCACTCTTATCTTGAGGGAGAAGATTCTTATCAATTATGAAACAGCTTTGAAACGGCTGAAAGCTAGACTGAGAAGATGGCACGTCTATCTGTTCTCACAAATGTCTCACCTTAAATTGAGTAGGAGGAATCTAATTTGCATGTAGTTATGTATTTCTTGACATATCATGGCTAAATGAAATGGAATGATTTGCTTGGAGAGGTTATATAATTTCAAGGAAGAGAAAAACTTTAACTCGACTTATATCAAGTTCACAATGAATGCAAGTAAGAAAGCATGTTTAAATGATGATTATAAGGAAGAATTTATGGAGAATTGTTAAAAAGAAAATGGAAGGGAGAAGACCAAAGTGTTATAATCTTCTGGATAAAGAGTCTTGTAATAGAAATAGTGAAACATGCATGTATAAAACAAAAGTAAGGAAGACACTATTTAGAAGTTTGAAGCACATATTGAAAAGAGATAGAAATGAAAAGAGGAAAGAATATTGAAATTCATCAACTATAAAAACCAGAAATGTGTTTTCTATTTGTTTGAGGAACATATAGACACATGTATGAATGTATGTTTAATACATATATATGTCATATTTTTAAAAAAATGAAAATTGTATGAGAATTATTACCCTTTTAATGAGCTTAAAGCTATTTATGAAAACCATATTTAGAAATAGGAGAAGAAATATGAATACCCTTCAGGTGTCAGTTATGTGTCAGTCACATAATTGCTAAGGTGGTAAAAAAATTCTTTTTCAACACATTTTTTTCTAACTCTAAAGCTTCAAACAAAGGGGAAGGGAAACTGAGGGAAATCTGAATTTAAAAGTAGATGAACAATTGAAGAAAATGGCAAATTCCAATGAAGAATATAAAAATAGTCCTTAAAACCAAATATATGTATACACACACACACACACACACACACACATACACACAAACACTAAATATGTATATACATATATATTGCTTATATTACACATAATAAATATAAAATATGAATACCTACACAAATATTTATATTTATGTGGCATCTCGATGGGACAATGGATACAGCACCAGACCTAGAATCAGGGAGACCTGAATTCAAACCTGGCTTCAGACACTTACTGACCATATGACCCTGGCCAAATCACTTAACCACTATTTGCCTCTGTCCATCATCTAGAAAAATGGGGACACATTGTAGGAGGAAATAGCAAACCACTCCAGTATCATTTCCATGAAAACTCAATGTACAAATCCATGGGGTCTAGAAGAATCAGATATAATATAACAGCAATGAATATATAATATAAATATGTACGAATATATGTATATTTTTTTAAAAATCTGAAAAAGTAAAGTCTCTTCTCAAAAACATTAAAAAGTTTTTGTTTTAAGCTTTGGCTAGTTGGTATAGGCCCAGTCCCTTCATGTAAAGAAATCAATCTTCGTTCTCCAAAAGAGGTAGAAAATATTGATCTTGCACTGTTCAAGAGATGGGGGAAAAAGTGATAGTTTTAAAAGATTGTTCATCAAACTTTGGAATGAACAAATGGATGTTGGAAAAGAGAACCAGAGACTTAGTAGTGATTGTTCTCCTAGTGGAGTTTATACTGTGTAGAGAGTCAGATTGGGTACCCAAAATCAACAAGTGGGAAAAAATGACAATGCAACTCTCATGGTTTTGTGCAGGAGAAAATGTATGGGAAGGCAAAGGACAAGAAAAGAGCACATGATGAGGGAGAAAGCAGGGAAAAGCTCCTGAAATACCAGGAAAAAAATGGAATGAGAAACAGTCTAAGACAGAAATGTTTATAAAAACATATATTCTGAGATCATCTAAATATAAAACCCTAAAGCACAAGTCATAGAGTAGAAGAAATTATTAATATTTTTATAAGTCTCAACAAAATGAATTTTTTGGATGAAATTGAATAAAAAATACCCAGTAAGAATGACAAGACAATAAATTTCATGTTTTCATCATTAGTATGAATAACATACGGGAAAGAAATATTTTATAATAGTTCAAAAATACAGTTATAATGGTTATTTCTAGGAAATATAGGTTGAATTGGATATTCAATGACACTGAATTTGCAAATTCTCTTATTTTATGATGAAACTTTTAAAACTTTTTAATAATGGTATTAATATAGAAATTAAGTTGTTAATGAGAGTTCTCAAAGAAGATATATGTAAGATAAAAAACAGAATAGGATATCTACATGTTATGAAAATATTAGAAAATTCCAAAACAGTAGAGCTCCTGAAAAAAGGAAATAATAATTTTAGAAGTCAGAATAAAGAAGTGGAAGAAAATTTGATAGAAGAGAAACAAGCAACAATGGAATTGGAAGAACATATATATAAAATATGCCAATGAAAATGTCTTTGAAGAGAAAATAAGGAGAGATAACCATGTAAATAAAGTATACCAAAAAACTGATGATTAAAAGCATCAATTAATAATGAAGTAAATAATACAAGAAATCTACTCAATGTTTTTTCCTCTAAAAATGACAAAATGATGAATGGTTGAATCCACAGAAAATGGATTCACAGAGAAAAAGTCCAAGACATGCAATAGTTAAATTCACAATTTCAATTCAAAAAACATTTTTACAATCTTTTGGAAGAAAGCCTTCTTACATTAAGGAAAATCATTTTAAATATTCTTGGAGAACTTTGCATCCAAGAGAAATCAGAATAGAGAGAATATAACATGATAGTTAAAAAAAAAAAGTTTGGAATGTACTTCAATTTTGCCAAAAAAAATATCAAGGTATTATAATTCTAAGATTTCTTGTTTCTCTGGGTAGTTGTTCCTATATACATATACACATACATATACATAGCTTTAAGGCCCATCTGAAAAAAATAAGTAGCATGGATTTGAGATTGGACTACACAATGAATGGGAACATATGAATCTGAGGAAGAGGAAAGGAATATCAACATTGGCTTAAATAGACCATTCTCCTTAGTTCTTATAAATCTGATTGTTTGTTAGTGTTCAATTTTTTTCAGTCATATTTGATTCTTTGTGACCCCATTTTAGGGTTTTCTTGGCAAGGTTATTGTAGCAATTGGCCATTTCATTCTCCAACTCACTTCACAGATGAGGAAACAGGGGCAAACAAGTTTAAATGATTTACCCAGCATCACATAGCTACCAAGCAGAGTCTTCCTGACTCCAGGTTTGATAAATCTGATAAAGTAATGGTAATCCACATTTTTTGTTTTCTCTCCAAATATAATTAATGGTCATAGAAAATATATATTCTGATGTCATAATAGTGGAGGAGATGAAAACTATTCATTCTTTGTTAATGCCTAAAAGAATATGAGTTATGTATTTACTTAAGGTGTGCTCCATTCATGGAATATACTCATTCTTCCTCTCCATGTTTTAATACTACTTCAAGGCTGAGCCCATGTATTATATCTCCATGAAATCTTCCCTGATCCAATGCTTGCTATTTATGTCCTGTTTTCCTTGTATTATACTTGCTTAAATCTTATAACCTCCCCCTGGTCCCCTCCTAAAATATAAGCAGTTTGAAGGCTTTTTATTGTTTTTGTCTTCATGTCATCAGGGAGTAGCCCATTTCCTTGTATTCTGGGGCTTTATGTATGTTTATCTAGCTGCATTAAGCCAGTTTATAAAAAGAGACATTGGGCTGACTGAAATATAAATAAATAAAGCCTAAATCCTGTGGAAGCATCTTTTGATAAAGGGAGTTCATCATTATGTATGCTGGCAAATTCCTAACTCAGTACTGTACTGAAGCATGATTCCTATACATTTGTCTTTTATTTTTAATCTGGAATAAACAATATCAAGGTAAGGCAAACACTCCTACTTCAAAGTCTTGGTTCATTAAAATATTTACATATCTTAAATATGATAGACTGTCTTAAAGCTTCCATTTTAAGAGAATCAAAATATTTTTATCTTGTGGAATGAATTGGCCTATAAACACTGGAGGATCATAGATTTAGTACAGAAAGCTGTTTGGACTGTTTTAGAATTTGGCTAAAGAATATAAATCTCATCCCAAAAGTGAAAGAGTTTTATTTTTCACCAGTTGGCAAATTCAGGAGTGTTTTACTGGTGGTTAACCATGAATGTGGTCAATTTGTAATTTCTAATGTGATAATGCATGATATGTACAAGGATATGTACAATAAGTGAAGAAAATCATAAGTCAATGAAACTCTTTTTAAACTCTCTAATTTGCTGCTTGACAATACATAGGGAAAGTGTTCTTGTTAATGATTTGCATTTTATGTATCATGATTATGAAATCCCCTGAGGAACAAGATCTGCTAAACATTATTTGATCCGAAGTTTATCATTTGTTAGGTTTTTGACAACTGAGGATATAAGATGGGAATGGCAGACACACCTGGTCTGTTGGGGAGGTAAGTGATTGGTAATTCAGTGCTGCAAAGATTTTGAAAAGTATCATGTTATCCTTTCACTTCTTTACCACCAGATGCTAAAAATACATACTGTTAAGAAGACAAAAAAGAAATTCCCTGCAGCCTGCCTAATTCGAAACTAATTTCTCAGCTGTCAGATCAGATTTTGAAGTGACTCAGTGAACTAGGGAAATTACTTACATTTTAAATATTAGAAAAGATGAAAACAAATGATTTGATCTAATGAAGCATTGCTCAAGAAAGGAGGATGGAAAGTCAGTCTTCTCAAGTTGCTTCCTTCTTCCTTTCCATCATTTCCCCTTCATTATTGTCCTGTTTCTCTTTCCTGACTTCCCCTATGCCTAACACTCTGGAGGAGCGTTCCTTATTAGGTGAGTGCATATGTGTGTGTTGAATTAATTTCTCTGCAGCTGTTGTGTTTGTTTGTTTAATATAGCCCAGAGGAAAGATTTGTTTATATTCATCAAATCTGCAATTTGGTTCATGTTTTGCAGTCATCTCTGCAGACAGATTCACTGTCTTGTAAATTTACAGTCACTAGTAAATGATATGATCAAGCCTCCCATATTTCCATTTCTATAACTTTTAATAGCTCATAAAATATTTCCTCTCTTTTTCAGAGAAGGGTATGATAAGAAGATGATTAATGAGTATTAAATGCTTTTAATCCATAGGAAGGGTAATCCTACATGGAGGATCGTATTGTAATTATTAATAGGCAATTGAATTATATGGAATTAAAGTATTAAGTGCACTATTATCCTCTAATGGATCCATGTTCTACTTATACAAATGATTTGTCCACTAGTGTAGATCACAGTCCACTCATGTCCTCCCATTTGAAGTTATTAGGTTTCTGTATCTTTTCATAAATTCTTCTAAAATCCTTGGGACTTTCCTTTGAGTCTTTAAATATTCAGAGTCACAGCATCATAATATAGTTCAAACGCAACTCAGAAGTTGTTCAACGTAAACTGTACTTGTGTAAGAATCACTCAAGAAATTTTCCAACAATTGACCATTAAGGCATTGCTTGAAGATCTCCATAGAAAGAGATTGCCTTATTTCCCAAAGCAGAACATTTCCTATTCTATGTGTATTAGAAAATCACTTAGCCTTACTATTTGTAATCACTGGATTTTGTTACACAATCAGCCTACCCGCCCTTCAGGTCAGACATTTCTTGAATGATGAACTTTATAGTAACTCATTATGTCGCCATCATTGTTAATATATTGTCATATCCTTATGAACACCATGTG
>JAQQSK010016041.1:0-10575 GCA_028658325.1 Potorous gilbertii | reverse complement strand
AAAAAAAATTGCAGTTCTAGATCCCCCCTAAAATTTTTCCCTACTAATACAGAAGATGACATTGTATCATCTCCCCTTCTCAAGACCTATTCCCCCAACTTACACAGTTTATGAAATTTTTTTAACTTAAATGTAGGAACCACCATAAATTTATCTATATTAAATTTCATTTTATAAGATTTATTCCATCAGTTCTAGCCTGTTGAAATATTTTCGGGATCATGTTTATGAAATCAATATATTAATTTTTTCATCCAGCTTTGTGTTGTCCATTGATTTAATAAGTATGATATCTACACCTTTATCAAGTTACCTTGATAACAAAAAATGTTAAACAGAGAAAAACCCATGTCACTTTCGTGGAGCCCTCCCTTCAGACCACTGATTGCCACTCAATGGGCCTGCCCGGTCAATCAGTCCTGAATCCACCGACTTGTACTATGATTTAACATACATCTTTCCATCTTATCCATTAAGATGCCATGAAATACTTTATCAAATAATTTGCTGAAATTCAAGTATGTTATACTATGTCAATTGGATTACAAGGGAATAGCCTACATGGAGGCGAGGGGAAGAAGGTAGCTTCTAAAATTAGTGTATAAGGCTAAAATAAGGTGTACCATATTTTATACCTTCTCACTAAAGCATATTGAAACAATGCAGGTAAGGGAAGCAGGGAAGTCAGTTCTAAAACAGAATAATGCAGGGATTCATAACCTGGAGTCTATAAACTTGTTGTTTTAATATTGTGATAACTGTATTTCAATATAATTATTGTATTTTCTCTCTGTCCTTCTCTGTCTTTCTTTCTCCGTCTTTATCTCCGTCTCTGTATTTCTTTTCCTCTCCCTCTTCCTCTGTCTCTATCTTCTTTGTATGCCTCTCTGTGCATCTCCACCTCTCTCTGTGTCTATCTTAAGAGCACTCTCTCTTAGATAATGGACCTATGAAGAAGGATGCTATCCACCTGCAAAGAAAGAACTGACAAATAGAAATATACATAGTATAGACTTACATATATGTACATGTATATATGTATATACGTATGTGTATGTTTAGAGATATTTATGTAAATATGTATATATTCATGTTTAATTATAACCTTCTCTAGGGCAGAGGGGAAGAGGAAGAAAAAATAAAATAAAAGCTCTCTCTTTCTCCCTCTCTCTCTCTTTCTCTGTCTCACATGTGTCTCTCTCTCTGCGTCTCTGCCCCTTTATCTCAAACTCTTTGTGTTTATCTACCTCTCTTTCTCCTTCTCTCTCATGCACACACACATACACACATATATTCATATATGCATGCACTACTGTGCTTTTGTCTGTTTCTTTCTTATACCCAAATTCACAGTAAGTTTAATTCTCAAAAATTAAAGGCATGTATAATGTGACTCCACTATATCCTTATCCAGTCTAATAAGCCTATTGAAAAAGAAAAGAGGTTTGTCTGGAATAACTTGTTTTTGATGAAGCCATAGAAGCTCATATTTCCCTGTCTGAGTGTTAGCAAACCATTCGTGTAATTCTTATAGAATTTTCCCCAGGCTATAAATTTCTCAGGCGCAGACACAGGATCCTAATATCAGTCCAAGAATGTCATAATCTAAAGGACATTAAACTTGTATTCAGAAGAACTAGAATTGATCCCCATATCTGATCTGATACTTATTAGACATGGGACCTTGGGCAAATCACCCTACTCCTTCCAGTCTTAGTATCCTAATCTGAAAGATGGACCACAGAATCACAGACCTAGAGCTAGTCACATCATAATGGCAAGAGATGACAAAAGAATAGACCAAGTGTTCCACTGGGACCTACAAAGCATCAGGAGAAAATGAGGAAAGCCTCCAGCACATTGGGTGGACTCACTGGGGTGATTTATGGGAAGACTGAAACAATGGTAGCAAGGATGGGCAGGCATGGGTGAAAAGAGCAGTCAAATGAATCAGATCGCAAATTGTTTATCTGAGTAATAATATGTTGGAGAAAATCGATTTTTTTTATTTTGTTAGGAGTTAATTCTGAAACTGAAATGCTTGAATGGATAGCCTTGTTGGAATTTTATGTGGAGTCCAAAAAGGCCACAGGCAGCCTTTGACTTTTTGGAAGAAAGTTTTTACCCTTTCCAAGGAATGATTTGATTCAAATCTGTTGATAAAATGAGAATTTTTCCTAAGGATTGTCTTGCAAACAAAATAACATGTTATGACAAAATTCTGTTGAAGTCTGTGTGAGTCAATAGCCTAGTTAATTCTCAATTATCCATCTACTTGGAAGACTGTTGTGTATCATTTTGTATCCTTCTCCCTCTGGTCAGTTACTCTACCATTTCCCTCAGTTCTGTTCTGCTTCTTCACAAGACCCTGTCTTGTTCACTTCAGAACTGCTCCAATTTTAGCAACTTTGTGGTAAAGGGCATAGAACGATGGATTTTGGTAGACCTTGAGTTCTAACACTTACACACACACACACACACACACACACACACACACACATCTTAGCAGTGTGATCCTGGGAAAATCACTGATACTCCCTCAGCCTCAGTTTCTAAAATGAGGATACTAATAGCACCTGATTATGAGAGTTGTCATGAGAATGGAATGAGATACTATGTGAAAAGCACCATTTAAGCAGTAGTTATTACTACCATTATTCTGTATTACCTTAGTGGGGCAGATAATGGGGCAGAGGCTAGAGTGCTGGGCCTGGAGTCAGGAAGATCTGAGGTTCAAATGTGACCTTGGACACTTACTAGTTGTGCGACCCTGGGCATATCGCTTAACGCTGTTCGCTTCAGTTTCCTCATCCACAAAATGAACTGGAGAAGGAAATGGTAAACCACTCCAGTTTCTTGGCCAAGAAAACCCCCATTTGGAATTTTGGATCTGTGTAAAAAGGTGTATCCTCTACTGTTACCAGAACAAACACTGGGCATGATGAGTTATTTGTGACTTTGGAGTCAAAAAGAGTCGGACACAAAAAATGACTGAACAGGAACAACCTGACATTCTCAATACCTATGAATGTGAAGGGTCAAGTTCAGAGAGTTATTTTGGTGGAACCTCTCCGTAAAACCCTATCTAATCAGTCAAGAAGTCTCGAGGGTGTGCTTTCTATAGGCATCACCATGTTGGCACCATGGTAGATACTTTTGTGGGATATACAAAAATAGGATAGGAAATGAAGTTCATTAAGGGAATGGCATTTGATTTGCATTGGCAGTGGCCTATCTGATGCCTTATGCGGAATCCTCAATGCTGCAAAGAACTTGTAAGTGACATTTTTAGGCGACTGAGTCTATCATTCAGGTCCTAGTTGATCCATTCACCTCACTGCCAGTCATCCACCTACCCACATGCTATTTTGGCAGGTCTATTAGTGAAACAGAGGCCAGTAGCACATCAAACAGGTAATAAAATTGTCCACTCTCTTAAGATTTAATTTTTAACATGGATATTCCTGTACTATAATAAGAAATACTTGTTGGATGAATGTTTATTTTTATTGGCAAAAGAACATTTCATATTTCCTAAACCTTACTTCTTATTAATAAACTACCCACCAAGTTACAAAATAAAGGATGCCAGTGGAGTTAACAAAATGTTGGCACTAAAGCTAACAAAAAAGGAAAAATGATCCATCTTGCCATGATGAGGATAAACAACCTTCTAAATGTTGACAAAGGGACCATGAATGAATAGGGCATTATTTGTATTTGACCCACATTCTCAGAATATTCCTGCACAGCTAAGATAGAAACAACCAAACCAGAAAGATTTATGTGTGATGACCTCAGGAATTGCCTTGACTCCAACTTACCAATTCGATTCCAAAATGGGGAATTAGAAGGTGAATGTCTAGATAGGAAGGACTGATGAGCTGTGAAAACTTAAGAATTTCTTGGTTCTTTAAAGACAGAAAGTAGCCAGCCCCTTCCGAGCCACTGAGAAGACAAGCACTCAGAAATCTTAATCATTGGAGTGCCAGCTTAGCTCAATTTAACTTAACTCCTGCATCAGACTCATCAGTAACATTACATGGTTCTTGAAATTTTCCATCATATGGACAACAATATGGTCTCAATTGTTCCCTGTTCTTGTCTCAGTAAAAGAGGAGGAGGAAGATAGGCCACTGGGACATCTAATAGACCAATAGCTGATGTCATAGCCCCACCACAGATGTTGCAGAGGGGAGTCTTCTATTTTTAAATGCCAGTTTCACGCCTGCTGAAGCAAATTATACATTTTTCTTCTCCTGATCCTGATAGTAACTATTCCTAGAGTCTCTTCCATGGGCCTCAAAGTCAAAAGAGCAAAAATTTCAGAAGGTTTATGCTTCAGGTGCCTGGGTTCAGTCCTCATTCTTTTCTTTTTCTCCCTGCATCCAAAAGTTCAGAGAAAAAAAATTGTAGCATGAAAAATGGGTGTTATTTTTTATTTACCCATCCCAAGCATCCAAATAGTCTGCTCTCAATTGTCAGAATCTCACCCTCTGCATACTAATTAAAGGGCTCCACTGCATAAATGAGGGATTTGACAGGTTTCTCTATAGATAGCCAGCAAAATGAACTGTAAACATATCAATTGTGAAGACTAGGAGCAGTAAATATTCTCACCAGCTGCAATGCAAACCAATCTTCCATGTCTCCCTTCTGCACGTTCTGCCCTTCAAAACCACCAAGAACTTCTATGCTGAGGTTCTCTAAACACAGTATTCATTCAATTAATGTTTAGATCATGAGCCTAGAGCTAGCATGGGCCTCAGGGAACATCAAAAGTCAACCTTCTTATTTTACAGATGAAGAAACTGAGACCCAGATGAAATGGAAAGTGACATGCCCAAGATTACATAGTTAATAAGCAATAGAACCAAGATTAGAAACCAGGTTTTCCCAATCTAGAGCAAATGTTCTTAGTATCATGGTCATTTTGGATCAATATTTAGTCTGTTTTACTGACCATATGAATACATGCCCTGTAGAAAAACAAAAAAGCAACCCAAACTCTGGCACGTTAGAAACTTACTATTGCTTCTTCTATTTTTCGTCCCAGATCCCCCTAACCTCATATTTCCTTTGTATTGGTCTATTTAAGGTTCTATTTGAGCAGCTCTGCAAGTTGTCTGGAACTTAGAATCTTTACAAATAACAAACTACCTGAAGTTCGGAGATGATAAGTGATTGGCGCATGATCATCTAGTTAGTATATGTCATCTGAAACGCATATGAACTATACTATACATCATACTTACCCTTCATTTTTTTTGTTAATTTTTTTAAACAGCGAATTTCTCCTCCTTTCCAAAGCTTGAAATTCAGGGGCTACTCTGAACAATATCCTGATATATTTTCCAACCTCTATCTGCCTCTTCTTACTTTCCTTGAAAGAATGAGAGTTTATTTGCCTTGTCAAAATTAAGCCAGAACTAGAATCAGTCCTAGTCAGATAACTCATGAACAGTCAACTGTTAAGGTGGTTAATGGTTTAGATTCTGTTTATATTTTGTAGATAAAAGTTTACAAGTAGAACATCAATAATAGTTCAATTAAATGTACACACACATACCACAAAGCTCTGTCACAGTTCAACTTATTTATTTGGGTTTCTAGACATGATGGAATTTTACAGTTTGGCCATGAAAATATAATCAACTCTCAATTATCCATACTAAGCTCTACATGATAGAGATTTGCATATTCGTGTACAATCCTTTCCACCAGTTCTCACGGGTTGTTGTTGTGTTTGCCCTTCGTTCTCAAAGAGGATCATGACATCAAGATGATGACATGACTTTGATTTGAGTAAGAGAGGGCTGTGCAAAGTCACCAATCTCACTTTCTTTTCCATCAGTTTTACTATGCATATGAAAATGCTCATTTTGTGTGTTGCTTGATTTCAGAATAAAAATAAAATGAAAATTTTAAAGGATCGTTGCTAATGAATTTTGAAGGAAAGATTGTAAAGCAATGAATATTCCAAAAAATAATTCCATTTGTCTGTATAGATTTGTTCTGCAGCCTTTTTCCATCAATAGGGTTGTGAGAAAGTGAAAGTGGAAAAGGATAATGACCAAAAAAACAAGCTTTGTCTAATTTTTTGTCTCTACAGTACTCTCTAATATATATTTATTTTAGTGGATTTCCTTAGTTACCACATCAAGCAAGTCTCTGTATCTGTGTTAAAAGGTGTATCCTGTACTGTTACTAGAGTAACCACTGTGCATGATGAGTTATTTGTAGTTGCAGATTACATCAAAGTCAAGACTTGTATGAACTGTTACAGTTTGAAGCAGCAGAACCAAAGAAACAATTTGCACAACTATCATAACAATGCAAAGAAGAGCAACTTTATGGAAAGCTATTACAACTCTGATGAATAATGCCTTTAGAGGATTAACTGGGAATTTTGCCTTAAGCCACTCTGCAAAGAGGTGGTGGACTGCAAAGGTGCCAAAGGAGGCATCCTTAGGTTAGACGTGGCTAATGTGTTTGTTTTAATTGTATCTCTTCGTAGGACAGCTAGATGGTGTAGTGGATAAGGTGCCAGCCCTCAAGTCAGGGGGACCTGAGTTCAAATATGGCCTCAAACACTGACTAGCTGTCAGAGTCAATTAAACATTTAAAAATGAAAAAAGGTTCACTTGAGCTCAGGAATTCTGAGACATAATAGGCCTAAGACTGATCCACACTTAGTGTCCATACTAAGCCTGGAACCCATGCGGTGAGTTCCCAAAAGTGGACGGTAACCAGAATGCCTAAGAAAGACAAACTGGCCCATGTTGGAAATGAACAATTCAAAGTTTTCACGACAATTAGTAGTGAGGTCAGGCCTATGAGTAACCACTATACTTGCAGCGTGGGTGAGATTGGAAGACTGGATCTCAAAAAAAGACTACAACAAATAGAAACAGTCTATAAACATGCAGCATAGAAGGTAGCGACGCCACACACAAAGCTTCACACACCTGCAAACCATCTTGAGGAGAGTACAAAAAAACAAAGGGACACAACAGTAAGAAATTTCTAATGATTGAGAACTAGCAATGGCAATGACAGTTTGAAAAGGTTAAGTATGATAAAAATAGGCCCCAGACTTCCACCCATTATGGAATATTGTTCCTGATGTCCCATAAGGTCTTGAGAATTTCCATTTTCCTTTTGTGTTCCTATACTGCTCTGGGTAGTTTTATGGTATACTCAGGAGAATTCTTGTGTCTCTGGTCCCCTTGGGAGAGGGGTAGATAATAATTTCACCTGTTTTTGCCTGTCAGTTGAGTCTGAATGGAGTGGTAATCTCAAGGACCCAAGACATCAGTGCCACCTAAGGGAATTTTCCTATGCAGAAAGGGCAGGAGGTTTTTCTTTGGTTCAGTCCTGGCTGAGATGTTCCCCTCTTCCTGAGTCAGCAACTTTAGTTGAAAACACATTGAGTATTTTGGACTTATGTTGGAAGAGTTGGAAAAAAAAAAAACTAGGATCATTCAGCTTCCCATATTTTTTGAGATGACCTGCAGCTATGTGATGCAATGGATAGAAAGCCAGGCCCAGAATCAGGAAGACCTGAGTTCAAATCCAACCTCAAACACTAACTAGTTGTATGACCCTAGGCAAGTCACTTAACTCCATCTACTCCAGTTTCCCATCTGTAAAATGAGCTAGTGAAGGAAATAGCAAACCACTCCACTCTCTTGGCCAACAAATCCTAACTGGGGTCATAAAGAGTTGGATATGACTAAAATGACCGAAAAACAAAGAAACAAAAGTTCATTTTATAATTTAATCAAATATTTTACTTGGTTCTAAGAGTAATAAGCAATATGTTGTAGTTTCTCTATAAATCTACTAGCCCCATGGCCTTAGGCAAATCATTTTATCTGTCCAGCTAGGGTGGCCTATAATGAAGTCCCCTCTAGCTTTAACATAACAAAGAATAATTCTGTTACAGCACAGAACTCAATTTAATTCATTCTCCAAACCATTTATTTTTTATTTCCAGAATTCAACACTGTTTTTCTAGATCTAGATCTTCTGTGGAAAGGATAACCTGTAGTCATAGGAGAGGACCCAGAAAGACCCCCAATTCTGACAAAGAAACAAAATGATGGGGAGAAGGAGGAGGAGCATTGTTATTTGTCTGTTTTGTTTTTGCTAGCAGAGCACAATGCCTTAGGAATGGTTTGGTTTTTTTTTTTTCCTGCAGGAGCATAATAGTCTTGGTTGAAGGCATGTCTTATAAACATTTCTTTCTGGTTTGGTTTTCAACTCAACTAGGTCTTCTTAAACAGGGCAATCATATTGACCTGTGGTCCATGAACTTGGGTTTTTTCTTTATATTTTGATAACTTCATTTCAGCAAAACTGGTTTCCTTTATATTTTCTAATGCAATAAAGATAACCCTGTGTATTTTCTTTTTGCATTCAAAGGCATTATTCTGAGGAGGAATCCTTTATTCTGGCTCCACTGAAATTCCAAAGGGCTCTAGGACAAAAAAAAAGGGTGGGTCAAGAACATCTGCTATAGTAGTTACTTAACAAGTTGAGACTTGAAGTTTGACAAGATGGACTGTCCTTTGTTCAAGGGCTTGTTTTTTTGGTATTTAATAAAATCCACACTGATATGTATAAACTAGAGAAAACAGAGGAGTACACTCACATATAAGCTCATCCACTATTCTCCTTTCATTATCCTTAACACTAATTTTCAAGTTTGAAAATAAACCTCCAAGGAAAGACATAGAATAAAAAGCTTGCAAAGCTAAATGCCTTGGGACCCAATTCCTTCAGAATGTGAACCATTTTATGGTATTTCAGATTGTTGTATTGGGCAATGATGATTCTTAAAGACCAAAGAACATGCAGACTTTCAACAAAAGAATCCTATTGCTGCCAACAGCTTTTAGCTAACTTGATCCTAAATCACTAGAGCATCCAACTATAGAAATGCAAAAATTACTCATACTGAATCATATCACATGCAGTGTACCTAATAACATTCCTGCTTAGATAATAAAATATTTTAACTATCAAAGAGGTTTGTTGTTCAGTAGTTTCAGTCATGGTTAACTCTTTCTGACCCTATTTGGGGTTTTCTTGGCAAAGACACTAGAGTGGCTTGCCATTTCTTTCTCCAACTCATTTTATAGATAAGGAAACTGAGGAAAACAGAGTTAAGTGACTTGCCCAGGATCACACAACTAATAAGTGTCTAAGGCCAGATTTGAACTTAGGGAGTTGAGTCTTCATGACTCCAGGGTCAGTACTCTATCCACTGTGCCAAAAGTACCCTTTAACAAAACTTTCTCAGAATTATAAATATCAGGATACCACACTTCTTCAGTCATGGTGGCCAGGGAGGTATTATTGCCTCCCTCACATTGTAGTTTGATTGAGTGTCTCTAAGACCTCAGGAAATGTGGCAAAAACTAACACCAGATGGCTTAGAGTTGTTTTTAAAGATTTTTTTGTTGTTATCAAGCAACTTTTATGCTTTAATTAATCAATATGGAGATGCCAGAATAGCCCATTAGTACGATGCACCTCGAATGACACAGGTTCTAAAATCCTAATAACATCATCAAACTAATGGTAACAAGAAAAATCTAAGTACAATAGCAAAACAAAGTGATTTAGTGTTGACAGAATAGTCTATAAAATACAATTTCATTTGTCTTATGAGTTCTCACACAAGTCTGGATGGAGATCATTGAGACAAGTCTTGAGACCAACTTTTAGTAGTACAGAAATGTTGTTTATTGTTATGAAGTGGATTGATCTGACAAGTATTATTGACCAATACCCTTAAACAATCTATTTTAGAGGGGCAGAGCCAGGATGGCAGAGTAGAAAGACATGTATACTCTAGTGCTTCTCCCACAACCCACAAAATACCAGTGAAAATTACTCTTAACAAAGTCTAGAGCAGCAGAAGTCACAGAACAACAGAGTGAAAGAGGTTTCCAGCCAAAGGTAACCCAGAAGGCCAACAGGAAAGGTCTATCTCACAGGACACCGAGTGGAGCAGAGCACAACCATGGCCGTGGCACTGGGAGGTACAGGACCTGAACAGAATTCCAGGGCAGAGTTCCTAGCAGGGAAGGTCCCAGATACCTCAACCCACATGTGACAAAGAAAGCTCCAAAGGTCAGTGGAAGAGGGCTTTCGCAGCTGGGAGAGAGACAACAGGGTTTCTCCAGCAATAGCCCCAGGCAATGACAGAGGCTGCTGCAGCAGACTGCAAGCAGCTACAGAGGCTGACAACAACCTGGATCCATTGTTCAGGCAGCTCAGCTTAAAGCCTCTTGCAGTAGGGAGCAGCTGATCTAAATCCCAGCCCTGAGTGATAGCCCCACCCCCACCCAAAGCCTAGGGGAAGCGAGCAACTGAGTCAAATCTCTTGACAAAGGATTCAGAAGTCAAGGAACTATCTGGGAAAATGCCCAATAAACAAGACCATAGAAGGCTACTTTCTTGGTGAACAGGTGTCTCTCCCCTCCCTTCTGATGAGGAAGAATAAGGCTTACTGTCACAGGAAGTTAAGACCCCTGCCTCCAGGGCCTCCAAAGTGAACTTAAA
>JAQQSK010016040.1:0-10575 GCA_028658325.1 Potorous gilbertii | reverse complement strand
CATAGATTTGGAAAGGACCATGGAGCCATCTAGTTCAACCTCATTTTACAGAGGAGGAAACTGGGACTCTGAGACTTGAAGAGACTAGCCTAACATCACACATAGGACCACACCTCTAGAGCTAGAAGGTGTCTCAGAGGCCATCTAATCTCCCCACCCCACCTCCTTTTTATAGAGGAAGAAACTGAGACCTGTGGAGGGCAAGTGACTTGCCCAGAGCCCCACAACCAGTAAGTGTTGGGAGGAAGTATAAGAACCCAGGTATTCTTGCTATCAAGGCCAACACTCAGACCATGACACCATGCTGCCTCCCATGCAACATGAGCCTATACCTAGATGCTTACATAGGTTCACTTAAAGGGAAGGAGGATTCTTGAGTTCTGATATTCTCTTAAGCTCTGGGAAAATGAATTCTAGGCAGGCCCTGGGGTGTGACATTTTGTTGAAGACACTGCCAGCACATATAGCTGACAAACTTAGATGATTTGCATCGTTTTCACCCAAGTGTTCCAGGAGGATAAATTGAAAACTCACCTGGACTTCCTTAGGTTCTGGACCCGAAGGGTCTTCATAGGGTCATATATTCACAGCTCAAAGAAGCCTTAGGGATAATGTAATACCATCCCCTCATTTTATAGAACTATCAGCTAGGTGAAGGCAGGACTTCAGTTTCAGAACACTGAGCAACTGGAGATCATCCAGAGGAGACAGCCAGTATGGAAAAGGGCCTTGACTCTCTTCCATAGGAAAATTGGTTAAAAGTTGAGGGGAAGTTTAACTCGGAGAAGAACAGATTGGAAAATGGGGATGTGGAAGAGTGGGGGGCAGGGGGAGGAGGTCATGAAAGATGGCCTAAAATACACGAAAAGCTATGCAGGCCAGGGATAGCATTTGTTCTGCTTGGCCCCACAGGGCAGAACTAAAAGCAACTGGTGGAAGGTCTAGGGAGGCAGACTTAGGTTTGAGGTCCAGAAAATCTTCCTAACAATTAGATCTCCTCAAAAGAATGAAGAAGTGGGTCCCATTCCATCCCCCCACCCTTGACTGAAGGTCGTTGATTTACTATGTGTGGGAATTGAGTGAACCACACTGCCTCCATCTTGTGACTCAATTCTGGATCTAACTTAGTTCCCTTTCTGTTCAATTATGGGTCTAGTCCAATTCTGTCTTATGAGAAAACTATTCAATTGTGAGAGTTGTGAGAAAGTTTTATTGCATTGTTTGAACCTAGCCCTATGTGACTGGGAAGCTGAACCATCTCTATCTGCTGCTTAGAGACCCTTAACTAAGGACCTGGGTTATGCTGACTAGAAACCAGGTCAGATCTGAAGATGGATGTAAAGAGTTTTCTCACAATTATATATCTCAAGCAACCTACATGTCTTATCTGAAAACTGACTCAGTATTGGTCAAGCAGTTACTGTTTCTGTGTTCCTTTGATTGAATATGGACACTTGCAGGGAGTGGGATGCTTCATTTTCTGATTTCAAAAAATTGCATCTATTTGTGCTCCCCCTCCCAGCTTGAAAAGTCCCCTAATATTTCCTCCAGTTAGAAGTCAGATGGCCTAATTTGGTATCCTGGTTTGTACTCTGTTGTTTTCTTTTACTTAATTGGTCTTATTTGATTGTTTTTGTGCATAAAAATCTATCTCCCTCTGTATTAGGATTCCAGTACCAAAGCTGGGGAAGATCTGGTCCTGATTTATTATGTAGTTGGCATGCATTGCTTAATACATTGGTATGCTCAGGGGTGGAGCCAAGATGGTGGAGTAGAAAGATGGACCTGCTCTAGCTTATCCCCCCATAGTCCATAAAATACCTGCAAAAAATGACTCTAAACAAATTCTAGAGCAGTAGAAGCCATACACTGATAGAGGGAAACAGATTTCCAGTCAAGACAGCCTGGAAGGCCAATGGGAAAGGTCTACTGCACCAGGCTCAGAGGAAAGCATGGCCCAGCCTGGGCCATGCAGAAAGGACAGGACTGGAGCAGACTTCAGGGCACAGAATCATGGGAAGCAGCTGTGGTTCCCAGATTTCTCAACCCACAAATGCCAAAAACAGCTTCAAAGGTCAGTAAGAAAGCTCTTTCACCTGGGCAAGAAGGGTGGGTAATAGATGGGAGGACAGACTGGAGGAAGGGGTGGATGGCATGCATGTTGTCCTGGGGTTGGGGAGAGATGGAGAGAAAATTTTGCATTCAAATTCTTGTGGAAGTGAATGTTGAGAACTGAAAAATAAATAAATTATACATTAAAAAAATTAATTGGTATGCTCAGAAGCTTGATCCTTTGTTTCCTCAGTCATTTCAGGTCTTACCCACCATACTGTGCCAGGAACTGTGCTATGCACTGGGAATACAAAGAAAGTCAAGAGACAGTCCCTGCCCTCAATGAGTCACTTGTGTAGGATGTAGTAATGTGAATTTCTTTTCAGGTGTGGATCAGACCAGATGACTTCTGAGATCCCTTCTGATCAGAAATCCTTTGCTTCTGTGACTGAGTCTTGTCTCCATTTTAAGTCCTTCTCAGCACCTACAATAGCATTCTGCACGCAGTAGGCATACAGTCAGTGTGTGCGGTTGAATGAATGCGGCTCTCATTTATATAGTACCCTAAAATAATTTCCATATATTATTTCATTTGATCCTCACGATAACCTTGTGCAGTAAATATTATTATTGTCGCCATTCACACAGCTGCTAAGTGATGGAGGCAGTATTTGAACTCAGTTCTTTCTGTTTCCAGTTCCAGCAACAGTCTATCTGTTGCACTACCTTACTATGGCAGATGAATTTAATCCAACCTAGGACTTGAACCTTAGAGAATGAAGACTGGGTGCACCTATGTGAGGCCTTTGAATGAAGGGCTTTTCCAACAAAGATTCCTTGAAGGCACTTTTGGCTCAAAGTTTGTATGTATAATCAGCCTTGGCCCTTAGTCAGGGCCTTTTGAATTGACTCCAAGGACATTTCAGTGGAGTTTTAAAGCCTGAGTAGGATTCCACAGGCAAGGACAAGGACAAAGGACTTAGAGCAGGCATCAGGAACCACGTGGGAAAGGCACAAAAGTGGAAGGATGAAGTATATGTTGGGAGGGTGAAGAGCAATCCAGTTTGGCAGGAACATAAAATTCTTGAGGGGGAGGTGGAATGGGACATGGAATAATATACAATTAGTCTGTAGGGGTAGAGGGGCACTAGATTGTGTGTGGCAAAAGAGTTTGAATTTTATCCAGTAGGTAACAGGGAGCCAGTGAATACTTCTGAGGAAAGGGATTACCTCTCCAGATCTATACAGGACGAAGCCTAGCCAGGCATCGGTATGATGGTATGAAAGATATAGAGATTGGAGAGGAGAGTAGAAGATGATCACAATAGCCCAGGGAAGGGGCATTAAAGGTTTGTATTACCCATTTACCTAAAGTCCACCAAAATACAGAATCCTACATTTTAAACTTACCATCTTAAAATTAAGTAGTATAAAAGTATCATGTCGACAATTCTCTTGAGTGACCATGTATTCAAGTAGCATCCAAAATGTCTTTTGAGACTTTAGAAAACAAAAAATATGGAAGGATTTGAGCACCTGACACAACGGCTAAATTAGGTTCTTACAAAAGCTCTTGTAATAGAGGTTGGAGAACTGATGGGAATTCTGGGATTTGTAGTTCTGAGGAGGGATAAGCACTGAAAACAATTTGTCTTGGCATGACTTTTGAATCGGAAAGGGAACTTGAGTCACACCCTAGAATTTTATAAAGAGATAAAAAAAGCCTTTAAGAGAGCAGACTGAGAGGAAGGACTGAGGAGATGGGGCCTCCAGTCCTCCCTGAAACCTAACAAGCCAAGGAAGAAAGAATCAGCAACTATTGGCCAGGGTGGGGGATAGGTAAAAGAAGCAGCCAAAGAAAAAGCTGAAGTGAGGCAGAAAAGAGAGAGATGAACTCAGAAGTTCCAGAAGATCTATTCTTTTCCCCATTTCTCCTCCCATTGTCTGTCCAGTAATAGGCACTATAACATACTCTGCTATTTCTGGTATTTGAATGTTGGTTGTATTTGGATTTTACCCAAAATATAAAGAAAACAGAACCTAAAAGAGAACATACAAAATTTAAATTAGAGCAGAGTCAAACTTCTGTCCGAATGTTCAGACTTTTTCTAATTGGGAGCCCTGAGCTACTGTGATTGCATTTGTAACCACACTCTGGACTCTCCCTGAGTAAGGCCAGCTACACATCTCTACCCCAGGGTTTTAAGAATTCCTTTGAGAAGTTGGATAAGTCTTTCTGGTTCTATTGACTCAAGTCCCCATTCTAGGGTGTTCACCCTCATGTTAGCTGCCAGTGATTAGCATCCCGGTTCCATTTAGCCAATTCAAATCAATTAGATTTTACAAAGGAATAGTTGCTTCAAAGAGATGGAAAAAACAGAAATATATTCACCTTCCCCTAAAGGGCACACCCTCTGCTATACCACTTTAATCTCTGGAGACTGGTATTAAACTCTAAGTGGTACCCCAGCAGGTCCACTGCCAAATGTGACCAAGGCCATAAATGGATGAATGAGTCTATGTATCTGCCAGGCAGGTTGTTTGGGACTTAGCTCTTCATCATCTAATTTTCAGCAACTTCCATGAACTCCAGCTCCTGGATCTCTGGTGCTCTCTTTCTCTTGACCTTTTGATACAAACTTGTAGCCATTTCCAATCTCCTTTATCTAAAAGTATGAAGGACAGATACAGCAGAGAAAAAGGTAATAGTAGGGCCTTGAACTGTAGGATACATGCCCTCTGTGGGAAGATAAAGGCCTGAGGACTTCCCTCTCCCCCCCCCACCACACACTAATAACTTAGTCCAGGGGTGGGGAACCTGTGGCCTCGAGATCACATGTGGCCTTCTAGATCCTTGAGTGTGGTCTTGTGACTGAGTCCAAGTTTTACAGAACAAATCCTTTTGTTAAGGGGATATATTCTGTGAAGTTGGGATTCAGTCAAAGGGTCACCCTTGAGGACCTAGCAGGCCACAGGCTCCCCACCCTGGCTTAGTCTCTTTCTCCTCACTTGAATATAACCAGTCTGAAATGAAGACTCCTAACTCCCTTGTGTTGGTCATTTCATGCCTTTTGAGGGTACCCTAGTTTCAGTTATGCAGTCAATCAACAGTCTGTCTCTTCATGACATGGTAAGTAGACCAGAACCAGTTGCTAACTGTCTGCACATGCTCCAGATAAT
This sequence comes from Potorous gilbertii, assembly GCA_028658325.1. Taxonomy (NCBI): domain Eukaryota; kingdom Metazoa; phylum Chordata; class Mammalia; order Diprotodontia; family Potoroidae; genus Potorous; species Potorous gilbertii. Next base: position 5,343 of record JAQQSK010016040.1, on the reverse strand, counting down.
GGAGGAGGACCCTACCATTATGTGTCATTGTGCCTTTTTGGACCCAGACTCCACAGTTTCTTCCATGTTAAGATTGCATCAGAAATGTCCATTATGCATGTTCACCAACATTGCCCCCCCCACCAGTTACATATTAACATCTTTCTGTCTCTTATAAACTCCACAAAACAGCAAAAAAAGGACTATGAAGACCTGAGAGTTACTATTGTGTTCATAGACCAAAAGCAAGTTAATTGTTGTAATAGAGTACAGCTAATTCAATCTCCAGCTTCTGCTGTGAAATAGAAAGGGAGACAGTTGAGGCCTAGTGAGATTCAACTCCGAAGGGAGAAGAGGGCAAAGAGGATAAAACCCCTTCTGCAGCACCACCTACTAATGTTACAGTAAGATTATACGGTAACATATTTCATTGTTAGCATGACACTCATTTTTCCAGGCATGAAAAGTATAAAAACTTCAAAGTAGTTTCCACAATTCATTCATTCATTTAATAGACATATTATTCATCAATAAACATCTCTTAAGTACCTGCCATGTACGGAACGCTGCGCTTGGCCCTGGGAGAGATACAAAGTTTGACTAGGATGTGGCTTCTTCCTGCATCTAGTAGGAGGATAAGACACTTGCATTAATAACTATACCACAAAATGCTATGTGAACTGCCTGGTAGAAAAATGCAAACAATGTGCTAAATGATTAGAGCTCTGGTCTCAAAGTCCTAAAAGCAGCAAAGAGAGCCATGGGTTTGGAGGCAAGAAGTCCTTAGTTCAAATCCAGCCCCAGAAATTTACCAATTGTGTAACCCTAGATAAGTCACTTAACCTCTGTCTGCCCCAGTTTTCTGCACTGTAAAATGAGGATGGTAGTACCACCTCCTTCCCAGGGTTGTTGTGAGGATCTAATGAGATATTAATTGTAAACTTGTAGCACAGTACTTGCCAGACTTGGGGAAATGACTTAACCTCTTTGATGTGTGTGATAAAACACACCTACCTATGTTATGAGGTTCTTGCTATCTCCAAAAGAGCTAAAATGACTGGCAAACCTCAAAATGCTAGATAAATGTTAGGGATTAGTATCAATTTGTCTGAGGGTCACGCAGGTTAACAAATAGCTGAATCTGCACTTGTAACACCAAATCCAGAGCTCTTATAACACTATACTAATTCATTCACCAATATCCCCTTTGCATCTCCATACATTTCTTGTTCTTTTTGTTTGTTTATTTTTAGTACAGGAAGTTGGTAGGTACAAATAGACTTTATGCCTGTAAATTATTCTTATTATATATTCTTATTCTTGTTATATATTTATTCTTATTATATATTTAATTATTATAGTAATTATTATATATTTAATGCACAAACAATTCATGGTGGAAATTGACTTGCTCTGAGTTTGGTTCCCATATCCTAGGCTATAATTTTGGTCAAATCCACAAGACTTGAGTTATCCAGATTTTCAAGATAACCCAGTAATACTTGCCAGATGCCAGTTTATAATCCTTGGCCAAACTGGAGCATCAGCCTTTAGATAATATTAGTAACTGCCTATCACACAGCTAATTTAATTTGTGAAATATTGTCACAGGACCATAGCAGCGATAATATAGAGGTAGAAGGAACCTCAAGAAGTCAGCAAGTTCAACCTCTTCATTTCACAGATGAGGAAACTGAGACCCAGAGAAGGGAAGGCACTTGCCTAAGGTCACACAGGTAGTACATGGTAGAATTAGGATTTGAACTCACATTATCTCATTTGGCCCACTCAACAACTCTAGAAGATGTTGTCCCCATTTTACAGATAAAGAAGCTGAGACTTGCAAAGTTCTAGTGACTTACCCAAAGTCACATAATTGGCAGGTGCCCAGCCTGGACCTGAAAACAAAATCCAATGCTGTCTCCACTCTCTCAACTGCCTCTCAAGCATACATCATTGCTAGCCCTTCAGACTCTGCTAACTCAAGGTGACAGACTTGAAGGGTGAGGTGAGAGAGACATCATGGGAAAGGCCTTGGATTGGGAATTCGAAGAGGTGACCTTGGACCTTGGGTCTTACGTTGTCATTCTTAAGTTCTGCTCTTCATCACCTCTTTGGGGTTGTTTTTGGCAAAGATACAGGCTTGATTTGTCATTTCCTCCACCAGGCTATTTTACAGATGAGGAAACTGAGGCAAACAGGGTGAAGCGCCTTGCCCAGGGTCATAGAGCTAGTAAGTGTTTGAGGACAGATTGGAACTCAGGTGTTCCTGACTCCAGGCCCAGTGCTCTATCCACTGCAACGTTAAACATAAGACATTTCCTCTCTCTGGGACTCAGTTCTCCCATATGTAAAATAGAAGTGTTATATAACATAAAACTGAATACTCCATAATTATGATTATTCTTGGCTCTGGAAAAGGATTGAGAAAATGTACCCTTCTCTCTTCATTGCAGTGGGCGGGGGAGAGTGTAGAACATTGCATATGAATTGCATTGCATTCATGGTCACTGGGTTGGTTGGTTTTGCTGATTTGCTTTTTTTTTTTTTTTGCTTTTTAAAAGTCTTTGATACAAGGGAAGGCTCACTAGACAAGGAAAGGAAAAGATATCTTCAAAAATAAATGTTCTAGGAAAAGTAAAAGTCATGCGTGTGTGTGTGCGTGTGCATGTGTGTGTATGTGTGTGTGTATAAAGGGAGACATAAATATATATATATGAAAGGTTCCTTCTAGCTCTAGAGCTCCTTTGAAATTCTTTTTCAGCACCCTTTACAGACTTGTTAAGTAGTCTTTAGGAACCCTTCAAAACAAATTGCCCTACTGGCTGTTTCTTTGAATAAAATACCTGCTCCCCCTTTTGTACAGGATGTCCCCCATGCATGGAATGTTCTTTCTCTTGAAACTGATAATAGCTCTCTTTTCAAGGCTCAACTCAAGTGCCATGTGTGCCAATTTTCTGATCCACCTTTTCTGATCCACCCACTTAGTGCTCTCCTGCCACCCCACCAGTTACTTTGGATTTACTTTGCATATTTTTTTTGGCATGGACTTCTCTAAGTCCATATTACTTCCTCTCAATAGAATAAAATTTCCCTGAAGACAGGGACTGTTTTCCTTTTTTGCCTTTATAGCCCCAGCACAGTGCACCTTGAACAGGGCCTAGCAGACACATTGTAGGGGCTTTTAATAAAGGTTTATTGAATTGAATTGAAATCACTGGCTTCCTATGACCACATAAATATTACTTTTTGTTGCTTCTGGGTACTCTTTTTTTCTGTCACCTGACTTTCTTTCTCTACTCTCCCTTCTATTTTCTCCTTTCAGGCTTTCCCTCTGCCACCTCACTCTTAAACACCCTTTTATTGCTTCTGACATAGTCAGCTCCCTTCCTCTATATTACCTTTATAGCAACTACTGATTGGGGAAGAGAATGCGGAGGTCAGAAGAGCTGAGCCTTAGACCCGCACACTCCCCAAGTAACCCCTGCACCTTGGTTGAGGGGGCAGAAAAAGAAAGGTCTCTTGCCCATGGAGTTGGAATTACTTTGTGGTTGATGATAATTGACGAGTTCATATTTCAATAGTGCTTTAAGGGCTACAAAGAGCACTTTCCTCATCTGAAGAGACAGCCTACTGTGGTGGTACAAGCATTGCATTTAGAGCCAGAGAATTTTGGCATGAATATTGACTTGGTCTCCTTACTGCTATGATCTTAAGCAAGTAACTTAACCTTCCTAGGCGTCATTCTCCTTCTCTATATAATGAAGGTATTGGACTGCATGGCCGATAGGGTCCCTTCCAACTATAAATCCATGGTCCTGTGAACTTGGGCACTGCAAATGTTATCCCCATTTTACAATGAAGAAACTGAGGCCTCAAGAAATGAAGTGAATTGTCAGAATCACACAGCTAATAAGTGTCCAAACTGAGATTCCAGTATAAAGTTCAGGAGACCTTTTAGATATTTTCTCTTTTGCATAGGAACCTGGAATTTAAGCTTCCATTGCTTGGCCTAGTCCTGAGATTTCTGAGGGAGGGGAGAGCACTTGAATTTCAGAATTCAATGTTCAAGAATTCCTTGAGACAGTCGATATATTTGAGAGAGTTTGCAGGGGACATGGCATTGTTCCTTCTTCCCAAATGAATATTTTTAGCTAAGAACCATCAACCTGATTAATCACTACCATGCTACAGGATAAAACCTTGACTGAGGCAGAAGGAGAGGCAACCTGCCATAGCGAGTAGACTGCTGAACCTGGAGTCAAGAAGAGGCAGGTTAAAAATCACAGCTCTGACATTTATATGATATGATTATGATAGACTCTGGACTTATTCTCCCTACAGTATTTTAGGGATACCTCTAAGGGATTGTGCATGTGTGTGTGTGGGGGGGTCTTTCTAATGGTATTGGCTTGATTCCCTGTTCCTGCGTGTTCTCCCCAATATTACTGCCAGTATGTCTTTTTAAGAACTCTAATAGTCTGCTAACAATGTATCAGGACTTTAAGTGTTTGAGGTCAACTGCGCATCTCCTGTTCTCTGGGGTATGTAGCTCCAGTTAGGGATTCAAGCCAGGTTTTTTGATTCCAAGTCCAATAATCTATTACAAGCATCATTGTTCCATTTTACAGATGAGGAAATTGAGATTTGTGCCATGACATGTCCAAGGTCGAAAGATACTCAAACCTAGGTCTTCCAACTGCAATGCTATTTCCACTGTCCCTACAGCCTCTTAACCTCATATCTCAGTAATATGCTTGATAAATCTTAAGGTACTAGGTAAGCATGCATCATCATTGCTGTTATTAGTTTTCTCTACCCAATATGCCTTTTAGTCAAATTAATTGTTTTTCAAGCTCCATGTGGTGGGAAAAATATCTGAACTAGTCCCTCATCCTCATGCAATTTAGTTAAGCTTTTCCCTAAAAGATACTGAAACCATCCTTAAGACTTGATTGCTCAAGGGCCTAAAGGCTCCTGTTGACATTAGTTGATTGGTCCAAAACAGTCTGGAGGAGCTCCAGGGGTGACCTGATGGTTGGCTGGAAGACCATCATAGGCAACTGAGAGGCAGGGGTAATTGATTCATTCAGTTGAAACAATTCATTGTCCTTGATAGATATCCTTATTCAACATACTTCTCCTTGTAAGGCTAAGTAAATCTCCTTTTATTAACAGAGGGACAATTTACTAGCGTCCCCTTTCAATCCAATATCAAACTTAAACTACCAGAGGACTGAAATAGACCCAGCTCAGAAAAATTGGCATAGTGATGCAGGAGGGATTGGAATGGAAATATCTGAAATAGGGGATGGCCAGGGCAGAGGAAGATAAACTTGCATTAGGCTCCATGCTTCTAGCACA
>JAQQSK010016039.1:0-10575 GCA_028658325.1 Potorous gilbertii | reverse complement strand
TCCTTCAACCTTGTAGCAAAATATTTCCACTCCCTCCTCCCCACATCAGGAATTCCTTTCTATACTGAACAGGTAGAAATGAATAGGAACAGATTCATATTTAGCAATAGAATCATATGTTGTATATTTTGAAGTTTAGTTCAATTTCAAGTTTTGCTCAATATTGCAATTCATCACCAGAAGGCCACTGTGACATGATAAGTTTTTTTGGACACAGTGACTCATGAAGCAAGTAGGCATTTTGATACCTAAAATACAACACTTTAAAAAAATATTTTTAGGTAATTTCCTAAAGCAATTTAAAATATGACTGAAAAATTTTCCAAAATGCTGCTTTGAATTTGTTTTCATTAGTTAACATTTTAGGGAGAAAAACATTTTTTTTCCCCATCAATAGGGAACATGGTTGTCTGTGGGCTAGCCACTGGGGTCTTTACTTTATTTGATTTAGGCACATTTAATCTTTTGCACAATAATGCCATGAGCATTTTTTCTTTAGTCACATGGACTTTAATAATAAAGTTAAAAGTCATTCCAGGTCAGTCCATTTTTCAGAAATATTAACCCAAGTTAGAGAGCACTTATAAAAGATATTCAGTGAAGAAAGTGAAGACCATTTTCTAATTGATCAATTCAAAAAGTATTCATTGAACAGAACTACAACTAGCAATTTTGACAGCTTAGTAGAATAAATTGCCTCCTAAAATAAAAAAAAATTTTAAGAGATAAATTTAATTGTGGAATAAGTAAAAACCATGGGAATCAAGGCCCTGTGGAGAAGAGATCCTGGGGACACTAGCTCATATAAGGGGCATCAGAGAGCTCTTGATATCACAAGTCTTTTGCTAGGGTAGCTACCACTCAGGTTAGGATAGGTAGGGAGCAAAATGAGCCAGTTCCAAGAGGAGCTTATTTATGGTGGGATGGAATTGAGGAAAGAAATAGAGGGTGACATCTACTAACTTCCTATTTTAAATAAGTATTCTTGCTAAGCAGGGGCAGCTAGGTAGCACAGTGGATAGAGCACTGGGTCTGGAGTCGGAAAGACCTGAGTTTAAACTTGGCCTCAGATACTTAGTAGCTGTGGGACTCTGGGCAGGTCACTTTACCTCTGTTTGCCTCAGTCTCCTCATCTGTAAAACAAACTGGAGAAACAAATGGCAAACCACTCCAGTATCTTTGCCAAGAAAATCCCAGCGTAACAATGAGTTGGGTAGGGTTGAATAACAGCAACGTTCTTGCTAACCAAGTGGGCAAACTCAGTTGTGACTATTTTGTAGAAGTACAAATGGTAACAAGTAGTTTTCCCATTAGGTGAACTCCTTGAAGGCAGGGACTACCTTTGTTTTTATTTGTATCTCTAAAGAGCCTTAGCACATAGTAGGCACTTAGTAAATTATTGTTTATTGACTAAGGGACTAATAGTGACTTCTAATTTTTGTTGCCCTGAGGTAGACCCCTAGTTGTCCCACTCTAGTTAGGCACATATTAATTATAGTAGAATGAAACCATTAGCTGTGTTCCTCAAGATGAGGTTGCTTTTAAAAGGTCATTTTTCATCATCCTCAAATTTGTTGGAAGATATATCTGTTAATATAGATGTAAGTGACCCATTTATTGTTAAAATAGAATGTAAATTCCTTGAGGGTGGAGGCTATTTCATTTTTATCTTGGTATATCTATTGCCTCACAGAGTGTTTTATCATCTAATCAGGCACTTAATAAAATCCTTGTTGAATTGGCAGTGGAAAGTGTATTGGATCTGAAGAGAGCGAACCTGGGTTCTAATTTCAGTTTTTCTCTTTACGACCTTGATGGAAGAAAGGAAACAAGCGATTATTAAGCACCTAGTATGTGCCAGGCACTCTGCTAAGCATTTCATGACTATCTCCTTTGATCCTTAAAATTAACCCTGTGAAGTAGGAGATGCTTTTTAAGAATACAAGACAGACTGTGACTGAGTGTTCAGGTGAGTGGGAAGGACTACAGATGATATAGGAGTTGGAGAGTCTTAGAAAACAGGATGAGTTGGAATGAGCAGCAAGGTGGCACTGTGGATAGAGTACTGGCCTGAAAGTGGCAAGATCTGAGTTCAAATCCAGCCTCAGACACTTTCTAGAGTCACTTAACCCTGTTTGTCTCAGTTAAGCTGGAGAAGGAAATGGCAAACCACTTCAGCATCATTGTCCAGAAAACCCCAAATGGGGTAATGAAGAGTCAGATACAACTGAACAGCAACAGAATAGAGCTGGCTTCACAGGAGAGATAGGCTGTGAGCTAGCCAGGGAGGGATTGGGGGAACTTGGGTTAGCAGTGAAGAGAGTGAAAGGAGCTCTGGGCGGGCTAGTCATAACAAGAGCCAAGATTTATATAGCACAGGTTTACAAAGTGCTTTATATTTAGTAATATATAATATATTCCTATTATGTAATAATTATATATAATTATATAATAATGTATATTTTACTATTTTGTAAAATAGTTGGATCAATTTACAATCTTGTAGGCACTACAGGTGTCATTGTCCTCATTTAATAGGAAGAGAGCCTTGAACCTGGAGTCAGGAAGTCCTGAGTTCAAATTCTATCCAGACACTTACTTTGGGATCCTGGGCAAGTCACTTAACCTTTGTGGGCCCATGTTTCTTCATCTGTAAAATGAGAATAAAAATAATAACAGCAACTACCCCCAGGGTTATTGTGAGGACAAAACAAGGTAATATTTAAAAAATAGTTTTGCAAATCTTAAAACACTATCTAAATGTTAACAACTATTATTATTATATTTTGGTAGCCTGAAGCCCAAAAAAGTTAATGATTGACTGAAGGTCACACATCTAGTAAATGTCAAAAAAAAAAATCTGAATCCACGTTTTTGTAAGTCTGAGCTGAGTCCATGACAATGGGCGGCATCATGAACAAAGGGTCCTATGTGGCTGAGAATGGGGGGTGGGTTTGGAGGACTCTGGTGCCTCAAAATCTTGGTCACCACAACTCCTTCTTTCAGTAGATGTCCCTGTGAAATTTGTTGTAGTCGGTGTCTTCCTTCTGACAATGGCCTGTTTCCCCTCATTGTTCTGTTATTGCAGATGTCTGTCCTCAGGTGAATCTCAACATTTAACATTACCAATTCCACAGCTCCTGTTCGGGAGCGTTTTTGTCATTGCTGCTCCTGACTTGGCTGGCAGAACTGTTATACCTTGTCTTATTTCCTTGAGAATTCTTTAATCAGAGGAGATGAAATCAGGGATTATTCAAGCAGCTTTTTGCCGGGTATTACGTTCGTAGAAGTCAGGTGGCATTTAGTTTTGTTCCTGTAAGGCTAGTCATAAACCTTTCTTGCCTGTGTCACAATGCTATGTCTAGTAAATGATGCTTCATCATATTAGGGACTGGACACCTCTGACTCAGGAGAAGAACGCTTCTATTTTTAATTGGTTTGTGTTCAGAGCAAGGTTCTTCATTTGGCCTTTGTGCAAACAGAAATATTCCACTGAAATATTCACAATCTGAAAGTTAATGAAATATTTTCTTTATTCCCTTTGAAATGGGGTCTTTTGGACTTTTGCTTTCCTGTTGATTATTAAGACCCCCTTTCATTTAACTGCTCTGCCTAAAGATATGCACATATACACACAGAATTTCTCTCTCTCTCACATACACACTCACACACACACAAATATGTCTAAAACAGAATTCAAATCTCTATGTCCTCCAGACTTCCTAAATCTTTTTGACAACACCACTGTCCTTTCAATCATCCAGATTAACCACCTTTGAGTCACCCTTGACTCTTCTCTCCCTCATATACCATATCTAATCAGTTGCAAGTCTTGATAATATTTCTTGACATCTGCTCTCTTCTCTCCACTTCTATAGCTTCTACCCTGGTTCTGCCCCTCATCATCTCTACTCCGGATTATTTTGTTAGCTTCTTAATTACTTTTCTTGCTTCCAGTTTTCCCCTTTTCTGATCAATCCAGCACACAATAATCAAACTGATGTTCTTTTTAAAATAATATTTTATTTTTCCCCAATTACATGTAAAGACAATTTTTAATTTCATTCAAAAAAAATTTTAGAGTTTCAAATTTTCTTCTTCCTTCCCTCACCTCCCCATTTCTGAGACAGTAATCAATTTGATATAGATTAAATATATGTGTAATCATGCAAAATATATTTGCATATTAGTCACATTGTAAAAGAAGACACAGACCCAAAGGGGGAAAAATATGGAAAAAAGTAAAGTGAAAGATAGTATACTTCTATCTGCTTTCAGACTCCATCAGTTCTTTCTCTGAAGGTGGATAGCATTTTTTATCATGAGTCCTTTGAATTGTCTTGGATCATTGTAATGTTGAGAATAGCTAAGTCATTCACAGTTGATCATGGTACAATATTGCTCTTTTTGTGTGCAATGCTCTCCTGGTTCTACTCATTTCACTTTGCATCAGTTCATATAAGTCTTTTCAGGTTTTTCTAAAATCAGCCTGTTTGTCATTTCTTAGAGCACAACAGTGTTCCATTACATTCATATGCCACAACCTGTTCGGCCATCTCCCAATTGATGAGTATCTCCTTGATTTTTCATTCTTTGCCTCTATCAAACTGATATTAATGAAGTTTAGATTTGATGATGTCTTTTCCCCTCTGCAGATATCTTTAATTGCTACCTGTTGCCTCCAGGATAGAATGCAAAGTTCTTGGCCTAGCATCTAAATTTCACCAAACATGGTGCCCATCTATTGCTCCATTGTTGTTTCATATTCATCCCCTTTATATAATGTTCTATTCCAGTTAAATTGGCCTGATGTGTGATACTGAATCTTTCATCTCTATTGCTTTGCATAGGTGCAAAGATGGCAGAATGTACTTCCTCTTCATTTTATAGAATCTCTTATTGACTTCAAAATGTAGGTCACATGTTTTTTCCTTTATGAGGCTCTTCAAGAGATCTCTTGCCATATGATATTGAACTATTAATTACTGTGATTTAAGTCTGACCATCCAATCAGTTCAGAATCCATCCAATTATATTGTCATTTACTCCACATTTTCTCTGTGAGAATGGGAGCAAATACTTTAGTAAAAACTTTTCTAAAATCTAAGTGAACTAAGCATTCTCTTTTATTCCTGGTTTATAGGACTGTATTTCTAGAAGGCTCACACACAGCCCTCTGGGAAATGTAGTCTAGAGAATTTTTTCCAAAGAGTGAAATTCTCTCATTTCTGGAAAATGTGTGGAATGATGTTTTAGAGATATGCTCTACACACACACACACACACACACACACACACACACACACACACACACTCTCTCTCTCTCTCTCTCTCTCTCTCTCTTTCTCTCTTTCTCTGTAACACAGAATCATGTTTGAAGATATGCAAACAGTTATATACAATAACTGTTCTGATGAAGGCACTTCCAAGTACAGATCTTTTGGGGCTGCTTTAATAAATTGATAAGACTCATTTGTTCATAGCAGTATCTCTACAGTCTCTACAGATGAAGAGTAATACTACATAATTTCTAAAATCCCTTCCAACTCTAAATCCTGTGATCCTAGGATAAACAATGGGCTTAAATCCTTAATGTTGGTCTGTTATGTTTAGATTAAGCTTTCTCCCCACCCCCTCCATTGTCATCTTGTTTCTGCTGTTAATTCAACAAGTATTTGCTGACTATATTGATTCCCTGCAGGATATACAAGAAGTACAAAATACAGTTACCAATAATTCATAAGTGGATTAATTTCCTTAAGGATCCCACTAAAAGTTTATACTCATCCATCATGGTAATGCCATAAAATAGATAGGGTAAACATTATTGTTTACATTTCACCAGTTAGACAACCAAGGCTTTATCCTTCAAACTCTTGTTCATAGCCTGACTTAAGGTCTACTTCAGCTGCTTTAGTCTTGGTTCTCCTCTTTCTAAAGTTCTTTATTAATTATCTTCTTTCCTCTTCTTGACATTTAAACAATACTGTTTTGCATTAAAATTTAAGAAATGTTACTGAGCACCTAATGTGTACATTTGGGGGAATACACAAAAAAATTAGACACATTCTCTTCCCTCAGAATTTATATAGTCTAATAAGGGAGTGATGGGAAATTCCCTTGGACACTTTGGAGAGCCATACATACCAGTGGGAATCCAGTGACTATAGGTCAATGACAGGAGGCCAAAACTGAAAGCAGAGATTTATTGGCACACTAAGTGGAAGGCTACCCTTGGTGAAGAGCAGTTTCAGACTTCTAGGGTACAGATTTGGTTTCTGTAATCTTTCAGCGACTCTTAAAGGACCCAGTCAATCAGTAGCACTTTTTGGTAACAGGATAGAAAAGCAAAGCATTTCACAGAAGAGGGAGGCAGAGAAAGAGGGGGATCATTTAGGGGAGAAAAGGGAGATATTTGGAACACAGTTGGCAGGATTTATTATTGCAATAAGAAAATATCCCCTATTAAAGACAAGACCAAATACTTTTACAATTGTGACTAAAGTCCTTTCAGACGAAACTGCAGTCTTTTGTCCAAGGATAGCAAGTAGTTAGTTCAACAGTGAATGAGACCCTGTGCTTTATTATGCTCTTGCATAGTTTGTTAATATTTTATTTTTCCTTCAATAAATATTGATGTGGTATTGATACAATTAGGTTACCAGGTTGTGGAAGGGACTTTTTTAGTCTATCAAGATGTCATGAAATGATTACGGTTTCAATTTTTCCTTCACAATAGGACAAAGAACCATAACATAACATCCTATGAAAGTACAGTAAGAAGAAGGACAAAGGAACTATGGGAAGTCAGAAGGGAGAGATGAATTACTTTTATCTAGCCTTGCATGTAGATGAGGAACAGCAGTGGCATTGTTGATTAAGGGCTAGCTTTGGAGCCAGGAAGTCCTTCATTTAGCTGCTGCCTCTGACATATTTTGACTGTGTCCTGTCACCATGGGCAAATCAACTTAATATGGGTGCTTCAGGCAATTCTTTAAGACTGTAAATTCAAAGGACTTGTTGGTCTTCATGCTTGTAAGGACTTTCTTTGTTGGGATTTTCCTACACTTACGGTGTAGGTCATAGATCTGGTCACAGATTTTTCACCAAAAAAAAATTTATATAGGACTTGTTTTCCTTATCAGATAACAATCTAATGACAAACTGGGAGGGCTGGGAACCTGTCTTATTTTAAATATACAGACACCTATTGATTTATACTTATATTTATTTATATAATTAATTTTTTTATACATAAATAACATTCTAAAAATAAATTTATTTTAAAATGTGTATATGACTTGTTTTCCCTGTGAAAGTGTAGGGACCTTGTTTTATTTTAAATCACATTTATTAAAATGTTTATACTTAGTATTTGTTGCATGAATTAAATTGTGTTAATTCCAGTTACCCAATTTCTTTGGCAAAATAATTATGGTAAAGACTTCTCCAATCATGAGGCAGAAATGAAACCTTCTAAGTGTTGATTGAGCTCTTTGGATTAGGCATTGGTTTGAAAATCAAGTGCAACCCTCCCCCTGCTCAGAAATCTGTGCTATGAAACAGTTGGTGCTCTTTGCTAAGTCCCACAGGTGTCCTCTTTAGAGAAGTCTGCAGATATGGCTGGTTTGGATTCTGTCATCCTTCCCTTGAACTGCAGAATGGACTATGTATGCTGGCTATTACATCAGAAATGGGCTACACTCAGTTACTGGGCGTCTTTTGCCTTACAATGAATGGCTGAAATACTGTCCCTTTTATAGACAAGCTGAGAGCCTTTCTGTTCTCACAGGAATTATCCTATTTACAAGCAGAGAAAGCCAAGCAGCAGATGGAGATTAGGCGTTAGATTAAGGGGAAGTTCAAAGTTCAGGGTTAAAAGTAATTTAGCTGGTTCCTCTTGCTTCTTTCTCATTGAGATTTTAGAGGAACTTGAATAAGAGAAAAAAATTTTTTTTTTAGAGCCTAAAGGGATGATGTAGCTCATCTAGTCTAATCTCCTCATTCTACAGATGTAGAAACTGGAGTTCAGGGAGGGTGATTTACTTAAACTCAACCCCCCTTGACTAGTTAGTTAACAGAGACAAAGTTAGAACCTAGTAAACACCATCATTCCTCAGTGGCCTCCTCCCTCAGCTCCTTTGGAAAATTCTTCCAGGAACCTCCATTTGGGGGAAGGATCCCAGACCAGATTATCCCTCCTTCTCTACACTTAGCCATTATGTCCCCACCCAGGTAACTCTCTCCCTCCACTCCAATTTTCAGGTTTTCTTTTGTGGATTGTCTTCTCCTATTAGAATATAAGCTCCCTGAGGGTAGGCACCATCTTTTTCCTTATATTTGTAGCCCAAGCATTTAACACTGCCAGACTCACAGCACGTATTTAATAAAAGCTTATCAACCAACTGACTGCTACCAATCTGTGCTGTATCAATCTAACTCTCTTAAGGAATGCTTTCCTATATATGTATCTGCATATACATACAATGCATATATATAAAGTACATATATATATATATACACTAAATTTATACAATATACATATACATATGCATTTATGTGTATTTATACACATATGTTTGTATGTTTATGTGTATGTATGCATGGGGCATATATTTATAAATAGATATGCTCATGCATGTGCATATAGTACCATCTTTTGTGGGCATATATACACACACATATATATAATATACAATGCATACGTACTTATATATAATATAAGTCCATTTGTGTAGGTATACCTATTAAAAAACATTTTGTCATTTCCCAAAATATCACTCACCCAAGGATACCTCCTTTCTAGGAAAGCAAAACAAAAATGAATCCAATTTCCCCAGGGACTTCACCTGACAAGGTATGCCACATTCTGCTTCCATAGGTCCCCCTGCTTCCACCAAGAAGAGGGGAATAGGTTTCATCATTTGTTCTCTAGGTCTGTGATTGGCCAACTTAATGCTTTCTTGTATAAAGTTACCACATCTACCTCTGTGACCAATACCCAAAATTAAAATCTTGATGCTAGAATAGAAACCTGAATTAACCTTAACAATCACTCCCACATTGACTTTTATCGTTTATCTTGGCTTTTACTCTTCCTGCCTCAGCATGGTTGGTGTTCAATGAGCTGCATATCCACCCTTGTACTTGAAAGACAGTCCTTCATTTCTTTATTTCTATAGTTAAAATGTGTACTTCAGGTTATGGTGAGTGCTTATTTTCTTAGGTGGCATTTAAAAATTGCTTCAACTGTGTTTTGGACTAAACTGGTCATATACAGCAACCTGGATTCAAAGTCTACCTCTGATACTTAACCTTTGTAACCTTTGACCAGTAGTTGTTTAGTTGTATCTGATTCTTCATGACCCCATGTACATGCCAATGATGTCCATGGGGTTTTCTTGGCAAAAGTGTTGAGTGGTTTGTCATTTCCTTCTCTAGTGAATTAAAGCAAACAAGGTTAAGTGACTTTTTCAGGGTCACACAGCTAGGAAGTATCTGAGGATGGATCTGAACTCAGATGTCCCTGACTCCAGGTCTGGTGCTTTATTCACTGAACCATCTAGCTGCCTCCAAGTAACTTTACCTCCCTGTAAAATTAAGGGGTTGGACTTTGAGATCTCTTCCAGATAAATACCTAGATATATGACATTCAACAGGCGTCATCTGGTACCATGTGGATTGTGAATGCCCTCTAAAGAGACTGGTGAGGTCGGACAGGGCAGGTTTTCTTCCTTAGGGATAAGAGAGTAAACTATAAATAAAGCAGCCTTTTTCTGTTTACTTTTATGAGAGAGAGACAGACAGAGAGAGACAGAGACAGAGACACACAGAGAGAAACAGAGACAGAGAATTTCGTGAATGTTTCACCTCTTTCTCGCTTGCACCTGGTATGTAGGCCCTACATCTGGCCTCCATCCTCTAGTTTCCTATTTTGACTAAGTATGGCAGGAACGTTGGCCCCACAGCTGCCATATGTACCATATGTCTTAAACCCCAGAGGATGACTCTTCCACCCTGCTCATGTCTTGTGCACTCAAGAGGGACTCTTATTCCAACCTTTACTTCTGGTTAAGTTTCTTCTTTTTCTCCTTTTCTTGGGAAAAGAAAGAAATGGAAATGAGAAAATGCTCCTGCTAAGAAACTTCATTTAGCTGTAGAAATGCTGACCAAGGTAACAGAGATTCTCCTGTTTGTTCAGGTTAGCCCTCTGGGAATGAAAAGCGCCCTGGTTCACCCTGAACACAATTACAAGCCTGCTCACTTTCCTGGGGGCAGGCTTCCCTAGCTCTGAGGCACATCTCGGATCTTACCTTCATTTCCGTCTGGTTTTTATTATGGTTCAGAGCAACAGCTCTAAGCTCTTTGGGGGTGAAGACCAACAACCATTTATTTCAGGTTCTTTTCAACACAACTTCAGGCTCTATAGCTTTCTTTTAATGAAAAGGGACACAGAGACAGCCACCTTTATTAAACTTTAGAGTTGGAATACATAGACTCTCCTAAGGGACATCCAGGTAGACTCAAAGGTCGAGCCATGGCTGCTCTGAAGTCAGAGACAGGAGGAACATTTGTT
>JAQQSK010016038.1:0-10576 GCA_028658325.1 Potorous gilbertii | reverse complement strand
GGGCAATGGGGTTTTCGCCTCCATCCATGACTCCCCATGGCCCATATGACTAACTCCTATCAGTTTGTAGTCCCCTAATGCCCTCAAATATTAGCCACGGTCTGCCAAAGGGTGGGCTGTTTGTCGGTTTTTTTGGCTTCACCCTCCACACACGTGTCACTCTCCTTGTTTTTGCTTCCTACGCACAATACCATTCCTTCAGCCTTCTGTCTCCTGTGGACTCAGCCCTCAGCCCTTCTGCAGGGGGCTGGGAGAGAGAGAGAGAGAGAGAGAGAGAGAGAGAGAGAGAGAGAACCTCCCTGCAGGGGGGCTGGGAGAGAGAGAGAGAGAGAGAGAGAGAGAGAGAGAGAGAGAGAGAGAACCTCCCTGCGGGGGGCAGCAAGGTCCTTGATGTCGTGGGGTGGGACCCAGGGCCAAGAGCCCTGTGTAAGAAGCCAGCAGCGCAGGGAGGGAGCCCCGCCCCTCCCAGGGGCCTGCAGCCCTAAATGCCCCCGCACCTTCTCCATATTGTGGGGAAGTCGCTGCATCCATCAATGTCAGCCGCCGAGTTTGAATAAATTTGAATGCACTGAGCCGTGGGCGGCAGTTTCCATAATATCACTTTCCAGTTTGAATATTTCACTTTTTTTTTCAAATTTCTTTTTATCCAACAGTTTCTCCCCCTTTTCATCTCCTCTCCCGCTCCCAAGCAGAGCCCCAGAGGTGGAGGACACCACTCTGGCGTGCCCTTGCGGGGCTGTAGGCTGGAACATCCACCAGCTTTTGGCCCAATCTGCTGTGCGCATAGTCCCTAGGCGGAGGGTCAATAAGGAAACTGAGGCTTGAGAAGGCAGAGACCTCGTGGCCCCTGTGGCACGGCACATGGAATATGTCTGCGTGCACAGGAAGGCTTCTCCGTAACTGGGAGGGACGTGATCCCACGCTCCTTTCACAGTAACTCCAATTCCTTTCTCTAGTACCCAGCATCTCTGACAACTACACACCACTTGGGGCTGACTAGACCTCCAGAACATTCCCAACCCACAACATCTTATTGTCTCCCTTGCAGCCGCTCACACCTCGCAGCCGAGACTTCTGCTGAGCCCACCCTACTCTCGCTTCTGGACTCCATTTCTGGGCCACCTTATCTTTCCTGGGGCTGGGTCTCCATGAAACTCCCATGCCTTCTCAACAACCTTGCCCCACAGTCCGACATTCTTAATGCCTCACCCCCACATTCCAGCTCCCCTTCATGTGTCTCTCTCCTCCCCCATTAAAATGTAAGTTTCTTGAGGGAAGGAACTGTCCTACTTGCTCAGTTGTGTTTGTATCTTCAGCACTTAGTACAGTGCCTGGAATATGATAAGCCCTTGATACATGCTCTGTTTATAACTATCCATCTATCTCATTTCATTGAGGTGCAAATAGAGGGAGGAAGAGGAGAAAGGAAACAAGCATTATTAAGTACCTACTATGTGCCCTTCATGGTGCTAGGTAAAGGCTTTACAAATATTATCTCACTTGGTTGTTACTAGAACCTTGGGAGATAAGGGCTGATATTATTCCCATTTTACAATTGGAGAAACTGAGGCTGATCGAGGACACATCTAGTGTCTGAGGACAGATCTGAGCTCAAGTCTTCCTGACTCTAGGCCTAGGATTCTATCTGCTAATGGTTGGTGATTTCCCTACCAGGCACAAAGGAGAGAGGGAGGGAGCCTTTGCCCCGTCCTCTGTAGCTCTATCAGGCTAGGACAGTCATGCCCTTTCATGTTCAGCCCTCCAAGACTTGTCTTTTAGCAGTGATATAGACATATTCCCATCAAGACTAGGGGGGAAGAAAGGGAAAAGAAAGGGAAAGGTTTCCCAAGCCTCACAGTTCCTATAGCATAGCAGGGGGGAAACTGAGGCACAGGGATAGGACCTAGTAGTCATAGGGGAGTCCATAATGGGAAGCTCTAGTAAGGAAAGAAGTAAAGCAGACAGGATTTCTCAATGCCCACTCATGGGACACTGACCATCCCTGGCAACATTGATCACTTTGGCCGCATATACATACACTAACCTACTGACCATCCATTTGGATGTCCCCATACTTCATGGGGACACTGACCACATTTGGGGAATACACCATCCGTAGGTAAATTGACCATCCACTGCCCTATCCATCATCAGGTCCCTGCAAGAAGCAGGGGGTCACACCCCTACTATCCCTTTTATTTATGAGAACACTGACCCACTGATCATGCACAGAAGATGCTGACCATTCATGGGGACACTGACTATAGACCAGCCTCCTCTCAGGACGGGTAACCTTTTCACACACAATTCTTTATTGATCTAGTCCTGGTATACAACTTATCATCATACCTGGAGATTATCTACATGCATATTTCAAGCTTTTTTTAGGCCATTTCTGGATAGTCAAAGGTGAGAAGTGTCCCTTCTTCCAGTTCTCCTACTCTTCTAACCAGTTTGTGGGGAAGAGTTATCTTTAGAGACACAGTCACAGGGTCTCCTTAAGCTTCAACACATAATCAACTCCTCCTCCCCAGCTCCCACACCCCCATTACGGCACACTTACATGAGTATCATGGGGAAATAGATGGAAGATGGAAATGCTCCTTTCTCAATCAGGAGAGAAAAGGAGAGAGAGAGAGAGAGAGAGAGACCAAGGACCAGAAGAGAGGTTCAGATTTTGTGATACAGACATATACACAGCCAGTACCACTCCCTTCCTCCATCCACCAACTTAATTGATCAATTCAGTTGGGCTTCCAGGTCTCTGTCAGATCACACAGAAGTGGGACATGGGACAAAGAAGTGACTTCTATCCTTAGGGAGTTTATAGTCTGGTTGGGACAGAAATAGGAAGATGAGACGAAACCAGTGAGGTCAAAATTCACCCAGAAATAGTAAGAAGATGAGATGAAATCAGGTTCTTGTTGCTCCACCATGTGATTTTGGGCAAGTTATTTGAGGTCCTCTCTGGACCTCAGCATTCTCCTGTGTAAAATGAGGGAGCTAGTCTAACCAACCTCAGCATTCTATGGTCCTAGGATTCTATGTGGGAGTATCTGAGATAGTAGTCACTATGAGATCTCAGGGGAGGGCAGATGGCTTCAGCTGGGGATGGTCAGGGAAGGCTCCTGAGATGAGATGGAATTTGAGCTGAATCTTGAAGATGGTAGCAGTTGATTTAAATAAACAAAGAGGAGAAGGAAGAGTATTTCAGGCAGCAGGAATCATTTGAGCAAAGCAAGGAGACGGAAATGAGCTTGACATGGGTCAGAGTGAGAACATGAGAGAGACAAGAATTATGTGGGAAATGTGTGGCATTGTAGCATGGTGGGGGAGCGCCTTGGGACAGTGAAGTGGGACATGGGAGGGAGCAGCAAGGAGGTAGAGATGAATATACCCTATCTCTCCAAATTTCAGCATTGGTCCCATGATCACCACCCCAATTATTCTACCCTTACAAACCCTCTCCCTTATCCAGTCTCAGATCTGGGACCCCCAGATATTGACATGGGAGTAAATAATGTCAAGAAGATAGACCCTCCCCACTTCCTTACAAGAGGTAAAGAGATTTCTGAGCTCAGAGAAGTTGATCTCTGAACTGTGTGTGGGAATTGAGAAGGGTATTCTGATCAACATTTGGGCACAGGGTAGATCTTTGAGCCCCGGAGGGGAGTAGGGGTATTCTCTGAGGGTGGAAATCTCTCTGAGGTACTCTCTTTGAGCTTATGGGGGCATGGGGGGAGGTGGGGAGGTGGAGAGCTCTCTCCCTAGGGTGCCAGTGTCAGCATGCCAACCCCCCCTACCCCCACCCCTGGCCAGGCCTACAGTGGGAGGGAGTGTCGTGTGAAGGGAGAGGCCTCCGCCTGCCGCACTATGACAGATGATTGACTCGAAACAATATCTAAGGCGATCAGGATAAAGTGCCGGCCATTTCAAGGCTCAGCAGAATTCAGATTCTAATTAGACTTCTCACCACATTCCAAATAAAAATGGTTCCCCTGGTATCCTCTTTGCCTATCAGGTGTCTCTCCCTGATCGCTGGAACAAAACGCATAAAGAAAGTGATTAAAGCCATAACAAAGGCATAAAATTGGAATTATCGCTGCCACCACATCTGGGAGCACGGAGTGTCACCACACCGCCCCCTCCCTCCCTTCCTTCCCCTCCCCTCCCCTTCCTAAATACGCACATGCTCATGAACACGCATACCACCCCATCACTATTTACCCCTTCAAACCACCCCACGATCAAACTCCCTATGGTTGAACTGATGGGAGGGGCAAGGGGGCTGGGGGCTGGAGGTCAGGAACTGGGGGCTGAGGTCTTTGGAACAGGGAGGTATGGAGCAGGGGTGGGGGGATGAGAACCAGAGAGAGGCATGAGGGCCAGTGACGGGTGGTAAGGAGGTGAAACACTGGGGTTGAGAAGGCTGGAGGTAAGGGAGAGCGAAGTGAGACGGGAGGTGAAGGGGTAGCAAGCTGCGAGATGAGGGGTTGAGGTGAAAGAGAAGGAGATGAAAAGCTAGGGACTGAGAGAGTTAAGGGTGAGAGTAAGGGAGGTGAGAATCAAGTAGGTGAAGGCTGGGGTCTGAAAGATTGGAGATTAAGGCGTTGGGTAAGGAAGGAGGAGGGAGGGGGCAAGTCCTAGAGTGGGTAGTTCTACCAAATAATCCCAAAACATTTTTTAGCCACCTACTCTGCACCAGGCACTCTGCTAGGCACTGGGGATACAAATACAAAAAATGAAACAATCCCTAATATCTACAAGAACTAGACCTTTTTTTTAGAAAATAACTGAGGGACTTTGGTCTCAGCTTCTCACATTCCTCCCACTACACATGAGCACACATATTCACATGTAGCTAGAACCATAAAATTTAAGGGGTGGAAGGGATCTTCCAGTCTAGTCCAATTCTCTCATTTATGGATGAGACAGACCTAAAACAGAATATTGACTTTTCCAAGGTCAAAAGCTGAGTTTTTGACAGAGCCAGAATTTGAAACAAGATCTGCTTGATTAAAATTCAATGTTCTTTTCTTTATGTTTCTGTAAACCTATGTGAGTACACACATACAATATGTGTCATCAGTGTACAAGACATGCAGAACACATGAGCCACCATCTTGGTGTTGTATCCCCAGCTGACCAGGGCTGACCCCTTCAAACAGAATCATGTAGTCATTCCTCCATATCCTAATTAGCCAAACAGACCAACAGCCTACTCATGGACCTTAATTATGAACTTCATATAACTCTCATACCCTCAATAGGGCATACCCGTAGAGACCATGTTTCCACCAAACATGTGCACACAAACCTTCCACCAACATACACTCAGCTGAGTATGCCTTTAACTATATACACAAAGACACATCTGGATCTCTTTCTGGGCCTTATGAAGGTTGCCCCTACCCCCACTCCCAACAACCCTTCCCAGTGAGATACCCTATGGTGGTTTTTCTGGATCTGTCAGGTTGTCCCTCCAAAACTTACTGCCTTCCAATACAAGTCATTGACTCCTAGCCCTGATCCTTACCAACCTCCTAACAGGCCCAAGGCTCTACTCTAGCACCTCCCCACCCCATACCTGAGACCCCAACAGCTAGCCTTGATCCCCTGATTAGACACCCTGCCCTCCCACTCAGCCTTGATTCTTTGGAGTCTTCTTCGTCCCCCCAGCCTCGCGGGACTCAGCCCTCGGTCTCCCCCCAAGTTCTGATCCCCAGTTCCCCTGGCATTCTGAATCTCTTAGCCCCCCAGCCCCTGATGCAGGGCAGGCTGGCGGGAGGCAGGTCCAGAGGAGGGTGAGAGGAGTGGGAGCGGGATCAGGAGCGGGGACGATATAAAATTAAAAGGTAAAAAGCAGGAACGCAAATGGAGGGTGCTTTCAGCTTTCACATTATTAATGACTCTTCAAAAAATCGGCGAGTTTTCCAATCTTCTCCGAGAAGCGCTTGAAGGAGCTCACAGATGAAACTGACCTTCAAAATGTTCTTTGGTCTTTAGTTAAGAAATTCGCTCGCCATTATGGCATCATTAGGGAAACAAGGATAAAATTACTCCATGGTTAATGACCTATAGTATCTCCCCACCAAAATTTGTTTCAGATCTAATAAAACTGTGCTTAACACACTCGGATGAGTTATGAGGACTGTTCTGCAGGGTATTAAAATGTGGAAAATAGATTTTCCGAAGCTGGGGGGACTGGACTTTTTGAATCAGATAGCAGAATGGAATTTTCTGGGCAATAAATTCTTCCATGTCTCAATTTCATCTCGCTCTCTCTCCTGCCTGCCTCTGCCTCTCTCTCTCTCTCTCTCTCTCTCTCTCTCTCTCTCTCTCTCTCTCTCTCTCTCTTTCTCTCTCCCCCTTTCTCTGTCTCACTATCTCTCTCTCTTTCTCTCTCCCCCTTTCTCTGTCTCACTATCTCTGTCTCTCTCTCTGTCTTCATCTTTTTCTCTCTGTTTTCTGTCTTTTTCTCCTCTCCTTCTCTCTTCTCATCTCTTCCTGAAATATTGAACCAACAAGAAAATCTTGATAGCCCAGAACTCCTGTATTAAACTTTGTCAAACCTAGACAAAGAGGGTACTTTGTATTCTCATGTTTCATGGAGAGACCTGAGGAAGGGGTGACATACTCTGATTCTCTGACTATAAGTATTACAAAGCAGTTGGGTGAGGAGCGGGGGAACATCGAGGAAGGGTTCTATGCTCTGGCCAAGCTATGGCTCAAGAAATAGGGAGAGCACAGGAATGCTAACTGCCCCCCACCCACACCCACACCACCCCCCACACACACACATCCGCACTCGATGGTCTATGAGTGAATACCCAAGGATGCCAAGCTCCATGTTGTGGTGATAGGACAAGTGCATGAACCCCACAGAGCACTATGGTCATCCTGCCTTGCACATACACGTGTGCACATAGAGCAGAGCACACACAGCTGTCCGGGCCTGGACAGAGCTGAGGCCAGGGGTCTGCGAGGGCCGGATGCTGCCGCTGCCGCGGAGAGAGGTGGCTCTGGAGGTAATGGCATTTTGCTCTCTTTAAACTTTAATCTTTCCTATTAATTCCCTGCAACTGGAGAATGTGTGAGAGTTAATGTTCCGTGAACGTGTTCCGCACTCCGCAGTCTCTTCGAGCTAATTACCTTCAGGTGCTAAATGGAGGGAAATTGCAATCCATTTGGATGTGAAAAAATTTCGCCTTGGCGTCCCCTGTGAGACATCCTTTTTCCTGAGTGCTGCAGAAAGAATGCTCTCTGGGCGGGAGGTTTTTCCTAATGTTTTTGTTCCCCCCCTTCTCCAAGAGACCAGGTTGTGCAGGACGGAGGTGAGGGTGTGTAGTCTGAGAAAGGCCCAGAGTACCAAGCCTGGGGCCTGGAGACAGAGATGGGGATGGCAGTGGAGAGGAGGACACATGGACTCTGAGTTTGGGGGATATTGGGTCAGGGAACCTGCCACATACCCTCCTCTTCTCTCTCAGCCCCTCAGAGGCTCCAGAGTGGAAGTGTATTGACACGCTTAATAACACGCTTATTACCAGAATTTCTCAGCTGCTAGGCTTTGGATACAGATATAATAGAATTTTACAAGCTACATAAATGCTATCCTCTTTCTAGACCCCAAACTGGAGCATCCTAGGGAATGGGGATGAAGATGGAGGATGAAGATGGAACTGAAACATGGAAAGAACAAGATAGGGGTAGGGATAAGGATAGACATGAAGATGGGGAATGGAAAATGAAGACAGCCATGGGGATAGAGATGGGATGAAGAGGTGGGTGGGGAAGATGGATAGGAATAAAGATGGGATGAAAATAGGAATTGGGATGGAGACAGAGGATATGAAATAGAGTAGGATGGGATCGAATAGGGATGGGAGATGGATCGTATTGATATCAATTAATCGATAATTATGTATTAAGTGCCTACTATGTGCCAAGTATTTTATAGATATTGGAAATACAAAAACAAAGTTCAAGAATGTATTAGTCATTGGGAAGACAATATATACATATATAACCCAAGTCCCTGGTCTGGGATCCTTCTCATGGGTAGAGATCAATGTTCTATGCCTGCATAAAGGGTGGGATGGGATTGGTAGCTTCAATCTCATTGGGTCTCTTGATTCTACTTAGTCTCTACAGGCACTTTGGACGTTTCTAGCTTCCAGCTTCCAAATAGAAGATGGAAGGTACCAAGTTCACTTCAGGTTGCTGAAGTCATCATTTGAGAAGCTGGCAGTCTCTATCATGTCCCTATCCCCAACTTACTACACTAAAGATTTTGGGGAATTTTATCCACAATTCTCTCTCATGGTTGAGCTGAGTTACTTTATTCCCAGTGGGAGGCTCCCTCCCACTCTATTGTCTGGTATTTATTCTCCTATGTATACTTTCTCTGAGTTCTGTTTTCCTATCAACTTGAATAAATGGGTTTCTTTTCAACTTGCTTTGTGTGTTCATTGTAGAACTGGTATTTGGTAGGAAGGAAGTCAACCTTTAGATATAAAACTGGGTCTTCTTTTCCCCATTAATTTACAATGATCAGAAGGTTAGCTTGAACTTGAAAACTGCTTCCCCTAGGCTACTAATATGCAAGACAGCAGATAGGTATCACGCTAGTTCAATCTCCTCTCTCTCTCTCCCTCTGAGGAGAGCAGAGTGACCAAGCTTCCGCTCCAACCCTCTACTTCTCTTCTTGGCATAAAGTCTCCCTTGGAGAAGGGTGGAAGAGAAAAAGCTAGAGATGTCTCAGAGCCACTCGATATCCCCATGCTACATATCTGAAGGATATCCTTGTTATAGAGATAACTACAACTAGAAGCTGTGGAATCAATAAAGAAGGTGTAGAAGGTGTGCTTGAGCTGGCTTGAAGGAAGCTAGGGATTCTAAGAGGTGGAGGGGAAGGGAGAGGAGAGGTAGTGCATTCTAGGCATGGGGATGGTCACTATAAAAGCATAGACATGGGAAAGAGACTGCTTGGATAAGAGACAAAAAGACTCGATTGCCTCAACCTTAGGAAGCATGATATGGTGGGGATCATGGAATTTTGGAATCTGAGAGAATTTAAGAGTCATCTAATCCATCCCCTGTTGATAACACATGGTTTTCCAGGCCCTATTTGAAGAACAGGGAGCTTCCTATCTCATAAGATGGTTCATTCCATTTTGGAGAAGCTCAAATTGCCACGAAGTTCTTCCCTATATTGAGTTTATATCTGTCTCTCTATAACTTTCCTCTCTGGAGCCAAATCTAATTCTTCCAGAATTGAATCTATGTGAAAGCCTTTTTACATGTCAACTTTGCACACATAAATGCACATCTGCATATATATACACATATGTGTAAGCGTTCATATGTGCATTTCATTTATGTGTACATACACACATATATATGTATTATAATGGTGGTGCAATGGATAGAGTGCTGGGCCTAAAGTCAGGAAGAATAAAGTTCAAATCAAATACTTACTAGCTGAGTGACCCTGGGCAAGTCACTCATGCTGTTGGCCTCAATTTCCTCATCTATAAAATGAACTAGAGAAGGAAATGGCAAAACTGCTCCAGTATCTGCCAAAAAAAACCCAAATGAGGTCACAGAGAGTCGAACATGACTGAACAACAACTGAACATATTCATGTACATATTGTTTTATCTCATTTTATTATAATTTCCACATAGGCAATGAGTGTTTCACTTTTATCTTTGTGTCTCTAACACCTAACATGTTTTTCAATGGAATGGAACAGAATTTTACAGATGGAGAAGTCAAGATCTAGAAAGTCTAAATGATTTCTCATAGCATTATAGATTTAAAACTGAAAGGAGACTAAAAAATCATCAAGAATTGATGCAAAGTGAAATAAGAAGAACCAAGAAAACACTGTATACAGTAACAGCAATACTGTACTATGATTAACTGAATTAGCTGTTCTCAGTAATACAAATATTCAAGATAATTCTGAAAGACTCATGATAAAATGTTATCAATCTCCAGAGAAGGAACTGATGGAGTCTGAGTACAGATTGAAGCATACTTTTTTATTATATTATTTTTGGATTTTTTGTCTACATTTTCTTTTGCAACATGGCTAATATAGAAATGTTGCATTACCGCACATGAATAATCTACATCAAATTTCTTGCCTTTTGAAGAAAGGGGAAATAAAGGGGGGAGAGAGTTTGAAACCCCCCCGAAATATTGTTTGAGACAATTGGGATTAAGTGACTTTCTCAGGGTCACACAACCAATAGTGTCTGAGTCCAAATTTCAGTCAGTCCAAGTCCTCCTGATTCCAGTGCCAGTGCTCTATCCACTGCACTATCTAGCTGCCCTGGAACCCAAATTTTTTTAAATGAATGACAAAAAAATTTGTTTAAATGTAATTAAGAAAAAATAAAAACTAAATGTAAAAAATGAAGTTTTTAAAGGACTTTTATACAAAAAAAAAAGGTCACGTCCAACTCCTTCATTTCACAGATGAAGCAAACCAGATATAGAAAGTTCAAGTGACTTGTCCAGAGTCACACAGCTGGTAAGCATCCAAGGGAGGATTAGAACCCAAGCCTTC
>JAQQSK010016037.1:0-10576 GCA_028658325.1 Potorous gilbertii | reverse complement strand
GGGGAATAGAA
Source organism: Potorous gilbertii (assembly GCA_028658325.1). Taxonomy (NCBI): domain Eukaryota; kingdom Metazoa; phylum Chordata; class Mammalia; order Diprotodontia; family Potoroidae; genus Potorous; species Potorous gilbertii. Next base: position 10,565 of record JAQQSK010016037.1, on the reverse strand, counting down.
AGTTATCTGGCCCTACAGGACAAAAGAGAAGATGGGGACAAGAGAAGGAAGGGGTGATAGAAGAGAGGGCAGATTGGTGATAAGGGAAATTAGAATGCTGGGTGTATTGGGGTGGGGAGAGGGGACAAGTGGGGAGAAAATTTGGAACTCAAAATTTTGTGAAAATGAATGTGAAAGTTAAATAAATTTATATTTAAAAAGAAATAGAGGAGCTGATTAGTGGAATAGGTATATAGGTATACAATATAAAGAAAGAATGTAATCTAATCACCTAGTATTCAGTAAATCTGAAGACTAGCTACTGTGGTAAGGATTCACTCAATAAAACCTGTTGGAAACACTGAAAAAGCAGTATGTTAGAAATTAAATATAGACCAATGTTGTCCAACTAAAATAGAGATCCCTACAAACTCCATATTGATTTAGAAAACCACAAATTTTCATCTGTTTTGCATTTTTATTTATCTTGTTAAATATTTCCCTATTACATTTTAATCTGGCTGAGTTTTGTGTTGTGAATTTAACTCCTTTAGTATACACCATGGTCTTACAAGTATACCAAAATAAACTCCAAATGGATTCTAGATTTAGGAATGAAAGAGGAGCAAGAAAGGGAGGAGGGATATTGAGATTCTTGTGGAGATTGAATCAACAGCATTTGTGAAATGATTAGCAGTGAGGCATTGGATGGAGTGAGGAGCCTACAACCGGGACCGGCAAGATCATGAGTCTTGAAAACTATGACTTGAAGAATGACGGTACTAGAGAGAGAGAGAGCTAAATTTGTGGGCCTTCTTTTTCTAATATCTTTATTTTATAGGTGAAACTGAGGCCTAGAGAAGAAAGTAACTTGTTTTTATGCTAGCTGCTGACATGGCCTTGGGCAGGTCACTTACACTCTCTGGACTTTAGTTTGTTCATTTAAAAATTGAAGAATTGAATTTAAAAACAGGACTGGATCGCCTCTGATGTTATTTTTGGCTTAAGAACTGATTCTCTGATCTAAAGTCACATGATGAGTCCTTGTCAGAGCTTGGACTTAAACCCTGAATCCAGTGTCTTCCTGGTCACTCTATAGGTATACAAGACTAACCTTTAAGAGTTATTTATTTCTTTCTGTACATTATTCTAGAAATTTGAGTGTTAACTTGTGTGGAACAGGAAGGATCATGACAAGGGGAAGGGGAAAGAGGAAGGGAATAAGCATTTGTAAAGTGCTTTACAAATAATATCTCATTTGATCATCCCAACAACTCTGTGAAATAGGTTATATTATAATCCCCTTTTTCTAGTTAATGAAGCTCAAGTCCCAAGAACTATTGTTTGGTCTTCAAGAGAGCAGGAAAAATTCCACCAGGTGGCAGCAGTGTTCTTCACATTGCTTTCCTAGTTAGCCTTGGGCCTAAACATTTTTGTAATTGAGGATGCGCTACTTTTTGATTGTTGTAAAATAATGCTTAATGTCAATTATTAGGTTATTTGAATTTAAAATCATAGAGCCTGAGTTATTCTACATAAAATGCTAGTGCCTTCTTGCTGTTCATCCCCTCCATTGTATCTTGTATATACAGAGTTGTTTGCATGTTGTCTCATTAGACTGAGTGCCTTGGGAGCAAGCTTTTGTCTTTTACCTGTCTTTGTAGTTGCAAGGTTTATTGTTTGACTGACAGACTATTGGTTGACTGATAAGAAGGTAAACATGTGATTGTCTTATCTGATGTTATTTTTTCCTTAGTTTTTCTGGAGAGGACCAATGACATCATGGGTGATGTCTTGACTTGCATGTGAATTAGATTGGAGTGAGGCAGAGCTTCACAGAACTATCATTCTCATTCTCTCTTTCGGAGTCGTTCAAGTCCAGTGGCAGGACAGCAGTCGAGATGCCTGGTGATGGCCTGGGATGCAGTGCATGACCTCATCTTGCACTCCACAGCACTTGCTTGAATCAGTCGGTGTAGTGACTGGAACAAATTGTTCTCATCTGCCCGTTCCCCCAGGGATGTCTCCATATGCTTAGGGTAGATATCCTTAATTCGCCAAAGGGTTTGAGGCCTGTCAGTTACTTGTATTAAAGATACTCCCAGATTGCCGTTTTCTAAGCTGTATACCTTGTGCTCATTCATAGAATGGACATTCTGTTCTCCTAAGATGTATTAATAGATAATTTTATTGATTGGATTTTCAATTATCTAGGCACTCTAAGTCTCATTTATTGAAGGTATATACATATACTGTTTCAATATAGATACATAGACTTAATCTGGATTATAGGTAAAACAGTATTTACTGACTTTTTAAGTTACTGGATACTTATTCTTTTGTCATTCACACTAAATCTATTTTTAATTGGATATTTTCAAAAAGGCATATTGCATGAGATTTGTTTCATGTGTGTATTTTTCTTCTTCCATCATTAGGCCAATGACGTCTTCCTAGGCAGTTTTGGAATGTTAAACTGTAGTGTGAAATGTGTTTTCCCTTTCTATTGGTTTCCTTACTTAGTGTGAAAGCTGAGTAATTTCCTTTTAAAGTGCTATTGAGATTTCTGAAGGATTTGGCATGCTTCCCCTTCTTTGTGTGACTGTGGAGTCTCACTCTACAAATTTCAAGTTGTTTAAACATCTACAGTTTTCCTCCTGAGTATAATGACCCCTGAATTGGAGTCATTTCTTTTTATGATGGAATGAATTTTTGAGTCCCTTCCTTCCATTAATTCAAAATAGGCCTTTTTGAAGTAACAAATCAGTTACATTTTAGTTTTGTAAGGAAAATCTGTGCAGTATATAAATATTTCTTTGCTCATTTGGGATTTGTAGAATAATCTTAGAACTGATTTTACTTTTTAAGTTTTTGAAGCAAAAACGTACTTTTAGCTTTAATTAACTGAAAGAATTGTGAAAATAACTAATGCAGGGGAAAAGTTATTGAGCACTCATGTTAGGAAGTTAGTGGTACTGTGTATATTTAAATAATTGACTTAACTATGAGCACTGATAATCATCTCTATGGTGAGAAAAGATTTCTGGAACATTTAGCCAGTTTGATATTCTCGCAGGATGATTTGATCTTATTAAATAAAAAAATTCCAGTATAAAAAAATTGGGGCTTCTTTCTTTCTTATATCTTTCTGCCCTTAGCAGAGAAAGTAATGTATGATTAAATTCTTTCTAATCTGTGAAATGCTATACTTAAGTTCATTCTTAATATTTGGGGTAATCCACTTTTTAATGAGGTGTTCACCAAAGAATGATGGTAATATAAGGTAGAGAAATCAGGTCCTTCAATTATGCTGTTCCAGTTCAAGTTAGTATAATGTTGTCTGAGTACCTATTATATGTAAAGGACCTTGATGAACTGGTAAAGTACCATATATAAGTGTGAGATATTACCACCACCATCATTACCATACTTGCAAATATTCAGAGAAGAATTAGACATAATTCCCGCCCTTGGGGAAACTTAGAGTCAAACAGTAGGATGAAGACATGTACATTCTTTACCTTGTATTTATAATCATTTTTTGCATTAGCTGAATAAGAGAAGTATCAAGTTTTTATAGTATGAGAGAGATTGTTCGGAGAACCAGAACATGATCATAAAACTTGTTCCTGAGCTTTGAATTATATGTGTGTATACATACGTATATTTATATTTATATATTTGTATATTTATGTATACAAATACACAAATATAAACACACATACACAAGATATATATAATGAATATATACACATATATATTAATCACTAAAATGAAATTCTTGTTGAATCTGTGAATTTCATTTATTTACTTGTTTCTCTTTCCTGAAGATGGCTGATCTAGAGTTGATTGGTTGCATTTCAGTTTTTTACCTAAATATTTCAAAGCACCTAGCTTTTTACTTCATAGTAAAATTTGCCCCTACTTTAAATGCCACATTTGAATTTACATCAAAGTAGTTTTGTATTGTGGAGAAGCTTGTTAAATCTCTTTCTCTCCAGCCAGAAGCCCCACAGCTGCTATCAAGCATGAAGTCTGCCAGCCTTTGCCCTTGGCAGTTCTCTTGTTGAGACTCTGTTTTATGCCTTGCTTTTTCCTTTGTAGGTGTGGAACTTCAACCTAGAGCTCAGGCCCAGTTCCACATGATGCACTTCTTGCTTCATTGTCTTTTGGGGCTAAGTTGCAAGAAGTGTGTTTGTGTTCCTTTAATTCATAGAAAAACTTTGGAGGAATTTACATTTGGACCATTCCTGAACAAATTTTCTGTTAAAGGAAGACTCATTCCCAGGGTTCAGATTGTTTTGCCTTTAGTGTAAAGTGGCTTATTGGAGGAAGGGTTGATTGAACAGTGCCCGCATGTGCAACTTCATCCATAGTTCATTCCTTCTCTTATGCATATTGAAGGTGAAAAATCGATGGGCTATAATACAGGAAACCATAGTATAGTTCCATATCCATGATTTGTATTGATGAATGAGTAAGACCTACTTAGAGAAGAAACCATTATGTGAGAAAGGGTTCTTTTGAATGAGTTCTAAACATTGGAAGAGTCCAAAGTTATCTGCTGGAAGAATGGTTGTATGTATTGAACCTGTGCTGAAACACAGCAGTGCTTGTGAGAAATGCTGTCTTTTGCTCAGATGCTTGGGCAGGGCTGACCCTGTCCTTCTTCTCTTCAGTAAATAACAGTGGCTCCGTGTCACCCTGAGGATCAAATATGAAAGAGTCTGGTGTTCAAAGCCCATTATCACTTGGTCCCTGCTACTATTCCAGACTTCTTGCCCCTTATACCCCTGCTAATCCCGTCTGTGATCCAGTGACACTGGCTTCCTGACTGATCCCCCAGGTGTTGTGGGGAGTCCTCAGCTATCCCCCACGTTTGTAATGCCATTCCTCGTCTCCACCTCCTGATTCCCCTGGCATCCTACAGGGCTCAGCTAAAATTCCACCATCTCCAAGAAACTTTGCCCCAGCCCCCTTCGTTCTAGTATCTTTCTTCTGGTGATTATTTCCAGTTGATTCTGTACTTGTATGTTTTGTATCTTGTATTATTTGCATGTACTCTTTCATTAGACAGTGAACTCCTGGAGAGTAAGGGACTGACTTTGCCCTTCTTTATCTTCCCCCATGCTTGCAGAGTGCCTGAGACCTTGCTGCCACTTAAATTAATACTTATTGACTGACTCTTCAATCCTTTGTTTTCTGAGGGCAGGGACTGTGCCATTTTTGTCTCTGTATACTTAGGCCTAGCACTTAGTAGGCACTTAATAAATGTGTTATTTATATAGTTTTATTTATTTATATAGTTATTTATTTATATAGTTATATTTATATAGTTTAGAGCTTTAAGGAGTCTGGAAGGGTGTGCCAATAGGTCTTTGTCTCAGACCACTAACAGCTCCATTGAAACCACTGTACTAACCTAGTTAGCAAGAATGATAATTAAAACAGGGAGTTACTCCCTGTCATTTCCATTCAGGGTAATCAATTCCCTATTATGTCCTTAGCAGTACTTTGTTCTCTTTGCTCCTTGTGCTAGACCCATGAGTGATGCTTCTTTTGTATATTTTTGACATTCTCTATATACGTGATGTTTATGACTTGTCACCATTCCCAGCTGTCTTCTTTTCCATTTTTTGAACTTGTACTGTCTCCCAGTTGCTATTCCAGTGTTCTTTTTATTATGTCAAGCTGCCTTTGTATTGGCTAAAACCTTTCCACGTATGTAATAAATGAATTTTTTAAGCTTAGTGCATTTAATAAAGAACAACTTTCTCACATGGTGTCATATTATTGTGGAATTTTGCTGTAATCAAATTGTTCAGGGTCAAATTTAATAATTTTCAACATCAATTCAAGTTAAAGAATTCTGCTGATGGTGGACTGAGGGAAAGGAGGGGAGGAAGGTGGATGTCTCAACTTTTGACATTTAAACTGAAGCAGCAAATAATATCTTGGCTCTGGCACTGACCCTTTCCTCATCTTTCTTTTTCCATTATAGCAGGAATAATGCAGGTCAGGGAGGAAAAGTTTTGGATCTCATAGGTCTTCAATCCTCAAAATGATATAAACCTGCAAAAAACAAAGTCTTTGTAAAAGATAAAGACGTTTTGCAAAACAAGCCACTAGAATGTGTGGAAAGAGAGGCAGTAGTTAACAGTAGGGAATACAGGGTCTGGCTTCCAAGGGGAGGGGGAGGGACTACCTCATAGTATTATATCTTTGTCTCTTAAGAAGAGACAGGAATAGGAAGTTAGAGTGGGATAAACTGGTGACTGAAGTGGAGACAACTAACTCTAGTCAGCCCAGGTCAGGTTTGTGTAGCTTGGAGCCAAAATGTTTTCCTTTGAAATCCATCTTCAAATTCATAATGGGAAACAGTTGAGAAAATATGTTATGATAGGAAGAACTTCACTTTATAGACAATTTTGGTGGTAGCTGCACAATTCAGAACATACGTTTCTGGTTAGATCTGTGGGGCCTGTATTGTATTCTATGGCTTCAGGTTGCAGTCCTAATGCTGACTACAACCATCCTATAAATGAATGTCTTTGATAAAATGTGGTTTAGTCATTACAACCGCTACTAGGAAGAAAATATATCATACATGTCTTACTGCTGAAAGTTCAGCACTATCATCTTTGTATAGAGGATCATGGCATTTTACACTTGGCATGGGGGCCTTTTAACTCATCTCACCCTCATTTTAAAATTACAAATAATTTTATAAATTATTGTCTGTATGGCATTTTTAAGGAATGGAAATGTGTTCTAAATTTAGAAAATTTTGTAGAGAACTGTTTCATCTAAAAAGGATCAGAACTGTTGTAGTTAGACTAAAATAGGCATTTAAATTAGGTAATCATATTAGGTATTTAATACATTCTTGTTGATTGAAGTGTTGACTGGAAGAGGCATTCCTTTTTGGCTTGTTAATGCCTTATTTTTTTCTTGATACAGCGTTTTCAAACTTTTTGATCTCAGGACTCCCTTTGTGCTCTTAAAAATTATTGAGGACCCCAAAGAACTTTAGTTTATGTGGATAAGTCATATCTATGTTAGAAATTAAAATAGATAGAATTTTAGAATATTAATTTATTTAAAATAATAATAAATCTGTTACATATTAGCATAAATAATGTTTAATTAAAAATATTTTATTTTCCAAAACAAATGCAATGTGGTGAGAAGAATGGCATTGTTTTGCATATTTTTGCAAAACTCTTTGAAGTCTGGCTTATTAAAAGACAACAGGATTCTTATGTATTTCTTCATTTAGTCTCTTGAAATGTTATGTTGATTAAGAACCATGAAGAAAATCGAACTACATATCAAACAGGGAGGATGATTTTAATAGAGAGATAATGTTTTAATATTATTACGAATCTTAACTTCCTGGACTGAACTAGTAGGAGTCTAAGGTAACACTTTGCAAACAGCTATTTTAATGATATGCTTTCTAGTATGCTTCGGTAGTATTGTAGCTTGTTCTTTCATACTCATTAAACTTCATTTTTCTGTATTCTTGTTACGAAGTATTTGAGGACATTGGAGGTAGTAGCAGACTTTTTTGATATTGAAATTATTTTCATTTTCTCTGAATCTTATTTATTCTTTCACAGTTTACAGACTGTAAAATGATCTTTATCCAGGTGCTTAATAATTTGGAAGCATAATGCAAATATTCAAATCTATGTACATACCAATTTACACATCATATTCCAGTAACACCCAGTACCTTTCCCAGGTTCATAACAAGTTCCAGAAAGCCCAACTGTGGGGGGAAAAAAGGAAGAAAGGTTCCAGTGCTCAAATGGAAATTATTTGGAGGTATCTCTTAAGAGTTTGGCACTTTCCCAGCTGATGAGCATTGACTTTGCTTCTACTTCTTTGCTACCACAAAAAAATACTACTGAAAATAATTTGTTTTATCTGGCACCTTTCTATCTTTGGTCTGTGCCTACCTGTGAGATCTCTGGGTTAAAAGGTATAGAAATTTTTGTTACTGTCAACACATTTTAAGATTGTTTTCAAGAATAATTAGGCCAAATCATAGCTCCACTAACAGTGTGTTAATGTATTTGTCTTTTCACAATTCTTCCACTATTAACTATTTCCATTTTTAAATTGTCATTGCCATTTTATTGAATGAGAGGTGAAATTTCTGAGTTGTTTTAATTTTAATTTTTCTTAATGATGTAGATCAGACTTTCATAGAGTTATTTATATTCTGCAGTTCTTTTGAAAACTCTTTTTCTTATCTTTTGACCACTTACCTTACTAGAGAATGACTTTGTCATGTATAATGTGTTAGTATCTTGGAGAGCAAGACCATAACATATTTTTCTAAATTCATAATATCCTTTTGCATATAGAATGGGTGTACAGTAAGTATGTTATTTGTTTAATCGTGTTTTGTTGGTTGTAAGAAAGTAAAGGGAGGAACAAAGAAATACATTAGAGAAAAAATGAGGAAGAAAAGGAAGAATTTATTATTTCCCTTAAATGGGGAATATGAGGAGAGTATATGAACATGGAGGACCATAACAATGACCATCAATGGGATAAACATTATAAAATAAAGGAAAGTTGTAGAATGGATTTGAAAGCAGAATCCAACAAGGTTATTTACAAGAAACATACTTGCACCATCAAGATTCCCAGAGAGAAAAAATGAGGGATTAGAGTAGAAATTGTGCTTTAGATAAATTTTAAAAAGTAGGGGTTGTCATAATCTCAGACAAGGCAGTAGTAAAAGAGGTAAGTAGGGAAAATGCTTTATGCTTTAATGTAGACATATCAAACGCATGACCCACTCTGTAAAACTTCTGAGTATCCCAAACCAGATTAAAATTTGGAAATATTTGACCAAATAAATATACATGGAATTTAACATGGGTCACTTTTAAAAGTTTTTATGTACCCCGCAGAAATCTATTTCTATTTGAATTTGACACCACTATTTTAATGCATTATAGAAAACAAAATAACATCAATATGTAATATGTGTTTAATGATGATTCCTTATTACATTGATCAGAATTCTTGTCTTTCAAAGTTGTTTGTTTTACATTGTTGCCATTGTTATATAAATTGTTCTTATTCTGTTCACTTTATTATGCCTCAGTTCATATAAGTTTTCACAGATTTCAGGGAAAACTTCTTTCAGTATTTCTTATGGAATGATGTTATTCTATTACATTCATATTCCATAATTTAGTTAGCTGTTTTCTAGTGGATGGACACTCCCTTAGTTTCCAGTTCTTTGCCACCACAAAAACTGCTGTTAGAAATCTTTTTGTATATATGGGTTCTTTTCATTTGATTTCTTTAGGGTGTAGAGCTAGTAGTAGTATCAGTAGGTCAGAGTATGTACTTTTTAATGACTTTTTGGAGCATAGTTTCCAATTGTTTTTCAGAATGGCTGGACCATTTCACAACTCTGTCAACAGTTCTTAATGTTTTAGTGCATTAATAAAAAGCTAGGGTAAGAGTACCAGGCTTGGAGTCAGGAAGACCTGTGTTTAAATCTCACCTCAGATACTTTCTAGCTGAGAAAAGTCACTTAACTTCTCTCAGTCTCAATTTCCCTGTCTATAAAATGGGGATAATAGCACTTACCTCACAGGGTTGTTGTGAGGATCACATGAAATCAAAGAAGATGATATAAGTACAGCTCTTTGAAAACCTTAAAGCAATGTATCAGTACTAGCTATTCTTATTATTGATGTACCTGGGGGTGGAGCCAAGATGGCAGAGTAGAAAGACTCACATATGCTAGCTCCAAACCCACAGCCCGTGGATTTCCTCTAAAAAGAACTCCCAACAAATTCTGGAACAGTGGAAGCCATGCAGCAACACAGTGAAGGAGATTTCTGTTCCAGAGAGCCCTGAAAAACTGATCCCAAAGATCCATCACACGCCCAACGGGAGTGGAGCCCTGCCCTGTCCTGGCCGCGCAGCACTGAGAGGAGCGAGAAGATCTGAGCAGGCTTCAGGGACGGAGTCTCCAGCAGCTGCGAAGGTCCCTCCACCCACAGGCGCACAGGTCAGTGAAAGAGACATCTGGACAGGCTGAGAGGGGAGCGGGGTGTCTCTGGGACTCAGGCTCCCTCGGGAGGCAGCGGCAGAGGCAGCAGGCAGCCAGAGGCAGCCGGCAGCCAGAGGCTCCCAGAGCAGGCAGGAGCTCCATTACAAAAGGTCTCTGCATAAACCCCCTGAGGGAACTGAGCCTGGGAGGCCGCCGTGCCCCCACCTGAGCACCAGAAATTAAGCTCCCATTGAATAGCAGCCAGGCCTGCCGCCAAAAGCCCTGAGGCTGGGGAGCAGCATTTGAATCTCAGACCCCAAGCACTAGCTGGGCTGTCCTAGGCCAGGGGTGGAGAGGACTCTCAGAAGTCAAGTAACTGGCTGGGAAAATGCCCAGAAAAGGGAAAAAAATAAGACCATAGAAGGTTATTTTCTTGGGGAACGGATGATTCCAACCTTCCTCTCTGATGAGGAAGAAAACTGCTTACCATCAGGTAAAGACATAAGAGTCAAGGCCTCTGTATCCCAAACATCTGGAGTAGATATCCAGTGGGCTC
>JAQQSK010016036.1:0-10576 GCA_028658325.1 Potorous gilbertii | reverse complement strand
TTTCTCTCGGACCATTCCAAATCCGGTCTGAGACTGTGTGAGTCTGGGTAAGCTATTTAACCCCATTTGCATCACTTTCCCATGCAAAATCCACTGAAAAGGGAAATGGTAAACCACTCCAGTATCTGGAAACCCCGAAATACCCCAAAGTCTAATGCAGTCAACAAAGAATCAAACATGACTAAAACGACCGAACAACAACGATACCATTGTTGAATTAAAGTCACTGTAGCCCAAGTGAATAAATATACTTTACAAAGAGGGAGACACGTGAAAAAAATGTTTTAAGTTCCCTAAAACATCACAAGAATACAGAATGCAAGGATTCTAAGACCATATTTCACCCAACAAAATATCCACAAAGAATTGTTGGAGCTTTGTTCAAGTCTAGAGGTGGACATAGAATAAAGGGGGAGAGGAAGAGAAGGGTACACGTAAAGAAATAAGCCTTTGCAAAAACGCCTGCTGTGATCCTTACCAGACCCTCATGAGGTAGGTATATGTCCTCATTTGCCAAATGAAGGAAGTGAAGATTAAGTAGCTTGTAAAGATCCCACATCTGGTTTCTAACGTGTCTGAGGTTAGAATAAAAAGTATACTGTTTGTTATTTGTTCCTTTGTTTCTGTATTATTAAAGGTTAAGGATTCTAAGATGAGATGTTGTTTGAATTTTGTAACTATATCTAATTCTTTAACTTATAATAGAAAATATTTTAAACATTAACTGTTAGTAAACCAGTAGCAGGGTTAAGGTTCCTAAATCCTAAGCAATTATTTTCATCAAGTCTAAAATAAGAGACTGTGGGAAAGGTCTTTGTGCCAAAATACTCCTAACACTCGGTTCTCTTGTGGCTCCAAAGTACTGTGAACAGTAAGCACACCCCAATAAACTACCTTGGCAGATGGGTAACCTACAAGTCTTCAAATCTGTAAGTTAAGGAATGTCTACCCTAAGCATGTGAAATCTTCCCCTAGCAGAACGGGTAGATGAGAACAACAAACAGAAATGTTATCAATAACCACGAAGGCTTTGTCATTGATTTATTTTCAGTTTTCAACGTTCATCTCCACAAGATTGTGAGTTCCAGATTTTCTCCCCATTTCTCCCCTCGGCCTCATGGCAAGACAGCATGCGTTCTGAGGACCTTCTCCCCCAATCTGCCCTCCCTTCATCACATTTCTCCCTTCCCTTATCCTCAGCTCTTCAGTTTTCTTGTAGGGCAAGATAGATTTCTATACCCCGTTACCTGTATGTCATGTTTCCCGGTTGCAATTAAAAACAATTTTTAACTTTCGTTCTTAAAACTTTGAGTTCCAACTTCTCTCCCTCTTCCTTCCCATCCATGCCCACCGAGAAGGCAAATAATTTGACATAATGTTATACAGGTGTAGTTACGCAAAAGACTACCATCAAAGTCATGTTGTGAAAGAGTAGCTGTCTTTGGTGTTGTTGAGGGCAACCCAATTCTTTCAGCGCCCCTCCAAGGTGGCTTCAAGTTTTTCTCATGATTTGCACATTTAACACTCTCGACCCCTCTTGAATGTGTAGGGGAATGTTGATTGGCTTTTTCTCACAACTTCACTTGAGGCATTAACGCTAGCCCCTCACCCACCCTAGCCCTTCCCACTGGTGATCTGAGACCTTAGAAGGGAGACGGGCAATCTAAGAATTAGAGCTGAAGAGACAGGGCATTCAGACTTGGGTGGCTTTGTGTGTGCCAACGGGTGGAAACCAGAGAAGAAAAGCCATGTATGGGAAGGAGACAGAGATGGAAGGCAGGGCATGTGAAGGTGGTTTCCAGCTTGTGGCAGGCACTACTTGCCAGACTAATGATTGGGCAGTTAATCCCAGAGACCACAGGGAGACAGTGATGGTTTGTGAGTTAGGGAAGGGACGGGGTCAGATCTGGCAAAGGAATGATCCGTTTGGGATCTGGGTGGAAGACTAATTGTAGTCTGCAGAGCCTTGAGACTGGGAGACCAATCAAGAGGGAATTGAAAGAATTCATACATGAGAGGTGGTTAGAACTTGAATCAGGGTGATTGTCATGGGAGTGGAAAGAAAGAGGCAAGATAGGTATTGCTGATATGGCATTGATGATACGCTGCCCTCTGCGCTTTCCCCGGTGGCGGGGGCCCCTTTAGAGCACCCACCGTTTTAGGGAACAAGGCTGGGATATATTTGCTGCCTGATTTTGCATTTGGGGAGGGCCCCAATAACCTCAGTAGGTCTCTCTGTCTGACGCCGAAGCAGGATAGATCGGCCTCAGGAAAACCTCCGCAAGGGCCGGCTGAAAGCCCTTCTCTGCGGGTCCCAAGTCCTCCGGCGTCTGGACACAGTCGACTCCAAACTACAAGCCCTTCCTGCAGGGCGACTCTGTGTAGACCCACCGGCCTCAAGTTGAGGTGGCTTGTCAGTCAGCTCTCTCGAGGTCTGAACGAGAGCTGAAACCCCGCCCCCACAGTCCAACCTGGACTCCACATTCGCCTCGCCCTGCCCCCAAACCTCGTGGTTGCTGTGGCGACCAGGGGAGGTGGCGGGATTGGTGAATTCAACCTTCCAGACCCAGTGCCTCGCCAGGTTCCCACCACCCCCTTCATCCTGGTTAACCCGACGCTTCGATACTGGGTCTGGCCCGGGTGGCCTCTCCAGGCTCTCTGGGCCCCACAGAGCCAAATATCTCAGAATCCCTGTAGAGAGAATGAGTTGGACAATTGGTCAGGTGACCGCCAGGCCCACTCTGGCTCCTGGGAACTCACGTCCGGCCCCTCCGTGTCGGAAAGGCTAGCTTGGGCCCGTGCTTGTCTCTCCGCAAGGGGATGACCCTTTTTTGCCCCCACCCCTATCCACCTTGGTCCACCCCGCTCTGTAGCCTACGAACTTACCCTGGGTTCTTCCCACGCCATAACCCTGAACCTCTGGCCCGGATCTCGGCTTTAGTTTGGGGTCGAGGGCAGGGAACCCCTGCTACCAGTGTCTGCACCGCCGACCCCAACCCCAGCCTGACTGAGGGGAGGGAGGCTGAGAAGCGTGTGACCGTCGTCTTGCTGACCCTGAAACCAAGGAGGGTGCGGGAGGGTCCAGTTAGCCTCAGCCGAGCCAGGAAATGAGGATGACTAAGAGCACCTGTCCGCCAGGTGGTTCGCTCCTGGGGTTACCACTCCAGGTTCAGCACAGCCCAGAGAGGTTGAGGCTGAGGAAGTCGTGCTGAGGGACAGGTCGGAGCTTGGGAGGGTGCGTTGAGAATTACTTTGAGAGCCCCACGGATTGACTATTGCGGGTGACCTCTCCGTTGAGGTATTGTAGACTGCCTGCTGAAGCTTGGGCTGGGCAAACACTTGGAACCTATATGGGACCCGGACACCCAACCTAATGATAGGATACTGTGGAGATAGTTCCTTTGATCTCACCCCTGGCGCTGTCCCTCTATTACGGTCTATTTCCCTGGATCCTGCCTGCTGGGGAGGGATGGGCAGGGTCGGACAGCGGGACTACTTGACTTCCAGAGACCGTCATTGGGGTGGTTTTGTGAGCTGTCACCACCAAGTTTCTGCCCGAAGTCCTTACGGAAACTCGTCATCCAGTTATTTTCACTTAAATGGTCTTTGGAGCCAAGAGGGCACATTATGATCACTGTAAACTTTATGGAGTTTGATGTCCTAGGGGGAAGAAAGCGGGCTCCAATACGACATCACTTACTCTAAATGCTCCTAAGGTCGGTAAAGCACAGGAGGGTCACAAAGTGGAAGTTTGGGATTGGACCAAATTCTCACTCTGCAGTTAACGTTAAACCAACCCTCCCACACCAGCTTGTGGTTGAGAAGAGGAAACTCCTCCCCTCTAGCCTCTGTACAGACCCTGAGAATGTCTTCTATTCCAGACTGGATTAGAAGCAGCGCCCTCCCCTATCTGCTCTCTGCTCTCGACCAAGCCCATTCTCAAGGTATGTCTTTTTGACACCTGAACCCCAACTTGGAGCATGTCCAATGTGTCCCCCTTGCTTTGGACGCATTTCTTGAACACATAGGGATGAACCTCTGTCTGCTTATATTGCCTCAGTGTGCGCGCGCTTATATGTGTCCATGTGTGCTGCTTTTATAAAAACCTGCTTACGGCACAGAATAACAAACTCCAGTTTGTAACTGTTTTCCCCGATATTGATTGGCTCATTGTTCCTGAATCCAGGTTCTTGCTTTAATCCAGTCCTGCAGGCCCATTAAATCCTCCTCACATTTCATGCTGCTGGGACTTCGGGAACTTTGACTCACTTCAGCTCTCTGAGCCTCACTTTCCACCCAGACAAAAAGGGGAATTGAATTAACTGGTCTCTAGGATCCTTTACATCTTTAAATCTATGACCCCACCATCCCCACTTCCTGCCACCTATGTACTGTGGATACTTTACTCTTAATGGCCATCTTGAAGGATGTAACCTTAGACATTAAAAGTCATCACTGGTTCTCTCTGTTAACAGAAGGGCAAATTGAAATTAAGTACACTTTTAGCCAACACATACCCTATTCTGTTCAGAAAATTGCCTTAGAAGTTAAGGGATATATAAATTTACATAAACTTTGGTTTCTTCTCTCCGGGAATTTACAAGTCTCTTATGCTTATATGAAGTGCAAAAATAAATACAATGAAAATAACAAAATATTAGCCCATGATAAAGGCACAGAGTCCTCTGCGAGATGCCACGAAGTAAGTCTTGTAACACTGCTGTTACAAATATTTCTAGAGACTGTAGAATTCCACTTGGGCTGTAAAAGATTAATATAAATTGGACAAATAACAGAGGGTCTGGAAGTCCATAACGGGGAACGGAGGCCTAGGGAATGCACTGCGCAGGTGGAGTACTTTCATGTTGTTGTAATATAGCATAGCGGGTGTGTGTATGAGATCAAGATGAGAGGATCCTACATTGTAAGGCTCCAATGCCAGGCAGAAAGTTTGTACTTACAGTCAATATGCAATGGAACACTATTGGTGGTCTTTGATCAGCACACTCTTGTGACTCAAAGAAGGCCTAACTCTAACCCTAATTCTGGCAGTAATATGAAGGATAGATTGGAGAACAGGGAGAATTAAGGCAACAAATTCTGTTATCAGGCAATTGTTCCAGTGGTGAGGGAATGTAATAATGAGGTCATATGAAAGAAGATTGGCCTTGGGAGACTAATGATGGGATGGGAGAGAGACTGAAGCAAAAGAAGCTGGATATTGACATACAGTGGCACAGAACTATTTGATTAGGTTCACAATGCCACTTTGCAACAAGATGAGGAGATCCTGGTTTTTTCTAAAGTAGAAGCTTTGGGCATAGATGAATTTGGCTGGTGAAGGGTAGAGGGAAAGGATTTTTTTTTCTTTTGTTAAAAAGCCAGGAACATGTGAGACTGTACAAAGAAGAGAGAAAGCTGAAGAGCAAAGTAAAGCTATGGACGGAATTTTATGGAAGTCTAAAAAAGGTAAAGTTATCCTTTTCATCATACCTGATCTCATGGGAGCCCCATGCCCACACTGTCAAGAGGGAATTGCTGGCATTATTACTTCCTGCATTTTGCAGATGAGGAAACTGACGCCCAGAGTGGCTCACTTCTCTCTTCACTTGTGATCAAGAGACAGTAGGAGGCAAAGGGAAGAGTGTGGACTTGTAGACAGAGTACCAGGTCTCAAAAATCGGATGAGCATAGCATAGGTAACTGCATTTTGTTTTTTAACCAACATTTGGTGAAATTAAGTTTCAACTCCATGTAAATCGCCTGTTTTTGGAAATGGCCCAGATTTTCACCCCATTCTTCCTATCGTGAGTGTCTCCAGATCTGTCAGTAAGTAACCAAGTGCTTCATTCTTAATTCTTTTTATCACTCTCTCCACATTGTTTATTATAGAAATCAGATTTGAGGGTCTCTTGTGCTCCTGTTAGACTTGGGCCTGATTTGTTTTGGCAGCTACATGCCTTGCTGAATAAATTGTTTGGCTGGATGATATTCATGTTCTTCGCTTCAATATAAGAGTATTTGTCCATGATGGACAAATCATGGAGACCTCTCTTGGTATGGGTTTCCCACTTTGTAAGAGAGGGAAGGAAAATAAAAAAAAAAAACAGACAGGCCTGGAGTAAGAGATTCTTGATCCGGGGAGCAACCAGATTGTGGGGAGGACTGAGCTGGCGATTTCCCAGGTCATTTCCCCTGATGACTATTTCAAATCTTTCCCTGTTTTTCCCTCAAGCCCTCAGCCAAGGCCTGTGGCATCCTCCCTGCACTGTCACTTTTAGAGTTAGCTCCCTCCTTCACTAAGGAAATTGAGGGCATCTATCTAGACTTTCCTTGATTCCCTTTTTCCACTCCTCAAATTTCTCATTAATTAAAACGATTTGCTCCCCCACCTCTCCTGCTTATCCCATGACTTGTTACCTCAGTAAAATCCGTCCCTCTGTGCCAGGTGAGGACCCAAATCTCCTTTCGCCCCTGTCTGGGCGCTGAACCAGTCAGAATGAGGAACAATTAGACTCACACCACAGGGTCAGAGATCACTAGCTATGATACCACAAGTGGTTCTGTGAACCTCAGATTTCTTTTCTGTGAAATGAAGCATGTAACCACACAATGACTTCCTACAGAAGGAGGTGGTTTTGCGGGACCTATTATATCAGGTATGGAAAGGATAGTTTCCATCCATCACTGCCCGTTGTTAGTGTTGTGATTATCTTCAGTCTTTCTCTTTCCAACCCTTTTCATCCATCCACCGTCTCATTTCTCTTATTTGGTCCTAGGAGACAATGCTTGGGTCCCCAGTTCCACCTCGTTCTCCTCTTTTTGAGCAAAAGATGTTCTGTTGATGCTGACTGGAGGATGGATGAATGAATACAGTCGAGACTTCTGCTGGGTATATGCTCTCCAAGGTAGAGGCAGAGAGAAGCCAGTACCAGGAAAGAGAAGATGGATGGGTGACACTGTGCCCCTCTCCCACAGGTCTTGTGAAGCTGGTAAGTGAGAAGTCGGGGGATTGGAGGTTGGAGATGAAATAATCTGAGTCTTCCCTCCTGTCTCCCTGCCCTCCTTCCATCTCTGTTCCCTCTCCTTTTTCTCTTACCTCATCACCCCTCCTTGCACCCATTTGCCTTTCTCATTTTCCCCCATTATCCCTCCTTTTGTCCTCTTTCCCCTCTACCATTTCCTTCTCTTCCCCCCTTTCCCCTTCCTGTTCCTTCTCTTCAGTGTAACTTTCTCACTCTCCCTCTTCCCCCTTACAATCATCTCCCTCTTTCTCCTCCCCCTTCCTTCCCTTATTTCCCCTTTTCTTTCCATTCCCCTGCCTCTCCTAGAATTCTGAGCTTCTTCTAGGTTACATGCCACATGAAGCCTTTCCCTATCTGCGAACAGCTTGGTGGTGATGGAGTTGGAACTAGGAGAGGGTCAGGATCTTTTTGGAATTCTCCTGAAGCTTCTCTTTCTGAAGATGATTTTAAAGCTCCCAGTTGCTCTCCTTGGGAGATGGAGGGTGTGAGATGTTCTCTTGCCCCATTTTCTAGGTTCCTCCTGTTGCTATTCAAGGTAACTTACTGGATTGGACTTGCATCTGGAGAACAGCAGTCAATTAGGTGAATGAGCTGAGTGACCAAAGACAGAACCCCAACAACCTGCGACCTTCACCTTCCCTCCATTAGTTAGATCTGATCATGGGTTTGTGCAACCCTTTACCTGCCCGAAGAGGTAGTGTGTAGCAGTGAACTTGGTGTGGCAAAGACCTAGCTTCCAATCTTTTCTCAGAATGGAACCTGGGGCCCTCCCCCTGAACCATAGATTCAGAACCGTAGGGGAACTTAGAGTACATTCAATCTAACTCTTCCTCCCCTACCCTCGATTTCTCAAAGGAGGAGCTGAGGCCCAGGAAAGTTAAGTCCCTTCCCAAGTTGAGCAAACCTTACTCAGGCCAGCACTCAAACCCAACCCTCTGATTCCAGCCCAAAGCCAATTCCCCTTCACCAAGGCTACTTTCCTTAACACCCCGGACTACAGTTTGGAGTTGGGTTTGTGATGGAGGCAAGAAGGTGCAGGAAGACTTGATGAGGGAGATCAGAAATAAGATGTCCAATTTCTTTGACAAGAACGAAAGGAGACAACCCTTTTTCTGGGATGCTGTGTTCAATCTCGATCTACAACTTAAAAGTTGCAGTACGAAAACTCCCTCCACCTGAGGGAGGTACCCACTCAGCTAGTTATTCTGGGAGAGGAGTGCCTTCGGTCCTGAGCAATGGTGAACTACACTTTGTCTGCCATCAGAAATAGTCAAATTGCAATGAGCCTTTGTCTTTGTAGATTAGATTGAAATCAGATTTGCTCCGTCATCGTCATGGTGAGGCAATTTAGACATTTAGGCTCCACTTTTGTTCTTGAAATATTCAGACCAACACCATTTTCTTAGAAGTTCAAGTTTAATGTGTTTCAATAATCTAATCTATTTCCACATTCCCTAATATGTAAGAACTGAAAAAAGTCTTATTTTATCATGCGGCTGTTGTCCCAGTGTTTTATCTAAAAAAACCCAACTATATCTCAATTAAATGTTTTAAATATGAATGTCCGTATAGTTTTTCATTATCCTCGTGTTAATGTGGATATTTGTGTGACAAGGTGAGTGTCATTTTGATGAAAGTGAATTCGCATCCTGAGAAAGGTATAAGACCTTTTGTTGCCCGTTCAGTAGTATTCGACATTGTTAACCTGAAAACTTGGTTAAGAAAAGACATCAGACTAAAGGCATGCGTTATTAATTAATTAATTCCCTCTTAAAGATAACAGTCATAGCGCTATGGAGCCAGAGGTGACTCTGACTGTCTTGTTACAGAAATTATCCATCTTAAATACATTTTGTCGTGAAAAAGAAAAGACAATAGAACAATGTCAGTTGGGCCTTGATATTCCAGGCTGGGTAAACACCTGTCTCGGTGACATACGATAAGAAGGAAATCCCACCACTAATGAGTGACAGGCTTCCTGACCTAAACAGATGACTGACACAGGAAAAGGAAAAAAAAAATAGAGATTACAGCCTAAGACGTCTATACTTCCAATAACATAGTATGTGTCCATAGATAACAAAATATAGAGGAAGTCCCACCATTCAAAATACAAAGGAAGTCCCACCATTCAAAATAGATGTGGTTCCCACCATTCAAGATATTGTCCCAGGTCAATGGTCCTCCAAGGAATACAGAATCAGCCTTGGCTGGCTTTGCTGACATAGGAAGAGGCATTCTCTGAGTTTGCTTCAGAGAGAACAAAGAGATTATTCCAAAATTTTATATTAAACATTATCAACATATAAAGATGGCATATTGTAGACATGGTCCGCTCATTACTGTCACTCTTGGGTGCTTGAATTGATGTTCCATTAGCATGGGGTCATCTCTCTAAATCTGAACCTAAAACACACACACACTGGCACAATGGGTGGTTGTGAAAATATGGTCCTTTTCTCATCATCACCTGTAGTAGCACTATCTGCCAGGCACCATGCTAATCACACTACAATTATCATCTCATTTGAACCTCACAACCACTCTGGGAGGTAAGTGCTGTTATTATTATTTAGGAATCTATTTTTTTTCATGAAAGGTTTCTGGTTGAGAAGAATTTGTGTTTTATAGTTGCTAATTATTCTTTTAAATTCTTGATACAATTATGTTAAACCATAAAAACATGGTTGTTTCCCACCCCCTTCCCTTTGGTAGTTCCCTACAGTGAGTTCTATTTCTTTTTCTGAGATAAGGCTTTTAAGAGCAATATTTGGTTTCTGTCAGTGTGGTATTTGGCATTTTTGAAAGCATTTTCTTTGTCTTTTGTTTTCTCAGTTTTGTTTTGCTATGTGGTCATATAGATAAATTAAACTAACTGATTATTCTCTTAATTACTTCTGGTTTTGTTTTGACTTTCCCTTGCTCTAGCACCAGGCACTGTGCTGAGCGCTGGGGATGAGAAAGAAACAAAATAAAACCGTCCCTGGTCTTAAGCAGCTTAAAGTTGTGGAGCAGAAAGTTTGGTTAAAAGAGGCAAACAGGTTAGGTGTCATATGAATGCCTATTGTTTTTTCCCGTAAAGCTTGTGAACATGTATGTACATAGAGTCAGATTCTAATTCTGGTTGTCTGATAAAAAGAATGAGAAACCTTAAGTGCCTTTTAGAACAGTCCCAACTGAGGATATCTGTGCCACACAAATTCATGATCTCCAAGTATGTTTAACTGTATTATGAGAAAGGAGTTTTGTTAATGGAACAGATTGTAAATACAATAAGATAAGAGACTTGATCAAGATCATAGCATATGTCCGTAAACTAATAAGGTAAGAAAAGTCCTGCTATTCAAGATAGTGTCATGGGTTAAGGCACCTTATCCTTAATGGCTACGAACCAAGGAATATGCTCTTAGTCAGATCCATATGGCTTTGAAGCTGGTGACACAGGAGGAGTCATACTCTGGTTTTCCTCACAGAACAAAGGGGATGTCTGTTTCACCGGCTCCATCTTGTGGTTGATTGGTTCAGCCTTTGATCTTTATTTTGGTTCAAGT
>JAQQSK010016035.1:0-10576 GCA_028658325.1 Potorous gilbertii | reverse complement strand
AATTTTGAGAGAACTATTTTCTTCAGTGAACTTTTGCACCTCTTTCTCCACTTGACTAATTCTGCTTTTGAAAGCATTCTTCTCCTCACTGGCTTTTTGAACCTCTTTTGCCAATTGAGTTAGCCTATTTTTCAAGGTGTTATTTTCTTCAGCATTTTTTGGGTCTCCTTTATCAAGATATTGACCCTTTTTTCATGCTTTTCTTGCATCTCTCTCATTTCTCTTCTCAGTTTTTCCTCCACCTGTCTAACTTGATTTTTAAAATCCTTTTTGAGCTCTTCCAAGACCTGAGTTCATTGGATATCTATTTCAGATGTTTGGGATGCAGAGACCTTGACACCTTTGTCTTTACCTGATGGTAAGCATTGGTCTTCTTCATCATAGAGAATTGGTGGAATCGTCTGTTCCCATGAAAGTAACCTTCTATGGTCTTATTTTTTTTCCCTTTTCTGGGTATTTTCCCAGCCAGTTACTTGACTTCTGAGATTCCTGTCCACCCCCACCTAGATCCACCCAGCTAGTGCTTGGGGTCTGAGATTCAAATGCTGCTCCCCAGCCACAGGGCTTTCAGCAGCAGGCCTGATTGCTATCCAGTGGGAGCTTAATTTCTGGTGCTCAGGCCGGGGCAGGGCCACCTCCCAGCCTCAGTTCCCTCAGGGGTTTTGTGCAGAAACCTTCTTTAATGGAGCTGCTGTGGAGCTCCTGTCTGTTCTGGGAGCCTGTGGCTGCCCACTGCCTCTTCTTCTGCCTCCTGTGGGGGCCGGAGTCATGGAGACACCCCGCTTCCCTCTCAGCCCATCCAGAAGTCTCTCTCACTGACCTGTGTGTCTATGGGTGGAGGGACCTTCGCGACCGCTGCAGATTCCCTCCCTGAAGCCTGCTCGGATCTGCTCGCTCCCCTCAGTGCCATGCGGCCTGGGCAAGGGAGGGCTCTGCTCCCATCTGGTACACAACGGACCTTTTGGGATCAGTTTTTCAGGGCTCTCTGGAATGGAAATCTCCTTCACCCCATTGCTGCATGGCTCCACTGTTCCAGAATTTGTTGGGAGTTCTTTTTATAGATAATTATAATAGTTCGGAGCTAGCGTATGTGAGTCTTTCCACTCCAACACCTTGGCTCCACCCCCCCAAATGTACTTCTTGTTTGCTTTGTTGATGCAGAATGTCTGATTCTAGCTGTAAAGACTTTAGATTGCTATGCAGTTATCTGTAAACCATTTAGATATCCAACACCTGTGTCCAGGAAAGTGTGTGTTTTCTTCATTATCGTGGCTTATTTCAATGGAGCCATATTTTCACTGGTCCATGTATCTCTGACATTAAGATTCTCATTCTGCACTTCCCATGTTATAAATCACTTTTTCTGTGACATACCATCATTATTAGCTTTGTCTTGGGCCAGCATCTCCCTCAATGAACTTCTGATCTTTGCTTTATATAGCTTCATCCAGACAAGCACTTTTGTGATCATTTTCATTTCTTACTTCTGTATCCTAATGACAGACCTAAATATCAAATCATCTGGAGGAAAAATTAAGAACTTTTCCACTTGTGCTTCACACCCTATAGCTCTATCTTTATTCTATGGGTCACTTGTGTTAATGTACTTATGTCCCACCACAAAATAATCCTCAAACACAGATAAAGTGACTGTAGTTTTTATACTGTGGTTTTCCCCATGTTTAACCCTTTTATATACAGTTTGAGAAACAAAGATGTGAAAAATACATTCAAAATAATGTTGGACAGGGTATCTCCAAACCAATAATGCCATAGAATTAGAAATTTCTCGGTATCTTAGAGTTAAAAAGGACCATAAAATATATATAGCTTAAAGAATAACTGATTTGTAATATGGCCCCAACAAATCATCACTTAGAGTAAGTTTGGACACCTCTAGTCACCCCACTACTCTCTGAGAAAGTTTATTGAACTTTCAGATAGTTTTAAACATTAAGAACGTTCGTTGATGGGACAAAGCAAAGATGGCGAAGTAGGAAGATGCTAGAGCTATCCTCACAACAAAATACCTGTGAAAAATTACTCTCAACAAATTCTAGGGTGGCAGAAGCCACAGAAAGACAGAGGGAAAGAGATTTCCAGGCGAAGGGAACCTGGAAGCCCAAGAGGAGAGGTCTGTCCCACAGAATTCTGAACTAAGCAGAGCCCAACCCTGGATGTAGAGCAGGGGGAGGAACAGGATTTGAACAGGGCTTCGGAAAAGAATCCCCAGCAGGGAGGATCCTAGATCCCTCAAACCACAAGAGATAAAGAAATCTTCAAAGGTCAGTGTATGAGAGCTTTCCCAGCTGGGCAGGAGGGGAGTGATATTCCCCTGGCACTGGCCCCAGGAGGCAGCAGAGGAGATGGCATTTGAAGCAGTGGGTGGCAGGTGGCTATGGAAGCCACAGAAGTAGCCTGGGTTCATTGTCTTGGTGGCTCATCTTAAAGTCTCTGGGGGCATTGAGAAGGGCATCTGAACCTCAGCCCTCATTGGTGGACCCACCCCAGCCTAAAACCACTGATGGAATTGAGTAGCTGAGCTGAGTCTCATCCCTGAGCAAGTTTCTGGGAGGAGGAGGAGCACTAGGACCCTCCTCTTGACAAAGGATTCAGAAGTCAAGTAACTAGGAAAATGCCCCAAAAAGGGAAAAAATAAGACCATGGAAGGTTACTTTCATGGTGAACAAGTATCCCCTTCCATCCTTTCAGAAGAGGAAAAACAATGCATACTGTCAGAAGAAGTCAAGGTTTCTGCCTCCAGCACCTCGAAAGTGAATAGGAAATGGGCTCAGGCCATAGAAGAGCTTGAAAAATGAGTCATCAGGGTGCTAAAGGAGAACCAAAAAAAATTTTGAGGAAAATAACACCTTTAAAAAGAGACTAACTCAATTGGAAAAAACTATTCAAAAAGTCAATGAGGAGAAGAAGGCTTTATAAAGCAGAATTAGCCAAATGAAAAAGGAGGTTCAAAAGTTCACTGAACAAAATAATTCTTTAAAAATGAGAGTGGAATTCAGAGAAGCTGATGACTACACAATAAACCAAGAAGTTACAAAACAAAACCAAAAGACTGAAAAAAATAGAAGATAATGTCAAACATCTCCTTGGAAAAACAACTCACCTGGAAAATAGGTCTGGGAGAGACAGTTTAAAAATTATTGGACCACCTGAAAGCCATTGTCAAAAAAAGAGTCTAGATATTATCTTTCATTAAATTATCAAGAAAAACTGCCCTGATGTTCTGGAACCAGACGGAAAAATAAATATCAAAAGAATTCACTGATCACCTCTTGAAAGAGACCCGAAAAGAGAAACTCCTAGGAATATTGTGGTCAAATTTCAGAGTTCCCAGGTCCAGGAGAAAACATTGCAAGCAGCTAGAAATAAACAATTCAATTTGTGGAGAAGCAATCAGGATAATACAGGATCTGGCAGCTCCTCCATTAAGGAACTGAAGAGCTTGGTATAGGATATTCCAGAAGTCAAAGGAACTGGGATTGAAACCAAGAATCACCTACCCAGCAAAACTGACTATAATACTTTAAGGGAAAAGTGGTCATTCTGTGATATAAAGGACTTTCAGACATTCATGATGAAAAGATCAGAACTGAATAGAAGATTTGACTTTCAAACACAAGAGTCAAGATAAGCAAGAAAAGGCAAACAAGAAAGAGAAATCATAAAAGACTTGATAAAGCTGAACTGTTTACATTCCTACATGGAAAGAAAATATTTGTAACTCTTGAGACTTTTCGCAGTATTTGGGTAAATAGAGGGGTTATACACACACACACACATATAGACAGTGAGTACAGGATGAGTTGAATCAGAAGAGATGATATCCATTAAAAAATAAAATTAAGGGATGAAAGAGGAAAATATTGGGAGGAGGAAGGGAGAAATGGAATTGGACAGACTACCACTCATAAAAGAGATAAAAAACTCTTTTTCAATTGAGGAGAAAAGGGAGAAGAGGAGAAGGGAAAAGTGGAGCTTACACTCCTCACATACGGCTTAATGAGGGAATAACATGCGCGTCAAATTTGGTGTGAAAATCTATCTTCCACTTAGGGAAAGAAGGGGAGCAGGAGACAAGTGGTGTGTGAGGGCGATGATAGATGGGAGGGCAAATGGGAGAAGGGAGTAACTAGAAATAAACACTGTTGAGAAGGGACAAGGTCAAATGAGAGATCAGAAAAAAGGGGGTACAGGGTAGGATGGAGGGCAATGTAGTTACTCTTACACAAGGTGAGTATGATGGAATACTTTTGAAAACGACACACATATAGCCTATACTGAATTGCTTGCCTTCTCAGTGAGGATGTTTGGGGAGGGAGGAAGAGAAGATGGAATTCAAAGTATTAGAAATGAATGTTGAGAATTTTTATTCCATATAACTGGGAACCAAGAAATACAGGTAATGGGGTAAAAAAAAAGTTATTTTGCCCTAATAAAAGAGAGAAGATTGGGATGAGGGAAGGGTAGGGTATGCTAAAAAGAGGGCACATTGAGGGAAGGGGTAATCAGAACGCAAAGTGTTATGGTGTGGAGCAAAAATTGGAACTCAAAATTTGTGTTTTCAGGCAACATCTCAATTGACTTTTTATGTAATTTCAAGTGGTTATATCAGATGGACAAGTGGAAAGAATTATACATGGCAGTAATTGGTACACAATAGATTCACCTGGTATGGGCTATGGTCTCTACTTTTTCTTTCATGTCAGGTTGTTCTACTACATGACGTCAACTGATATTTCCCTTCCTCTTACCCTTCCTCCTCAAAAAAAAATAGAGTGAGAAAAATGAGACTAAATATTTCTGAATGATGAAAATATTCATTGGTTCTAAAATATGCGTAATCTATAACTAATACATGGCAGTGATATCAAAGTTAAATAATGTCAAACCCTTATGTTCATGAAGCTTAAAGACTTTGTGGAAATACTGGTCAATTTTTTTTCCATTCTTTAAATGTTTTTTTTTTAGTTTTCAACATTCATTTCAACAAAATTATGAGTTCCAAATTTTCTCCCCACCTCTTCTCTCCTCCCACCTCAAAACATAGTGCATTTTGATTATCCCTTCCCCAATCTGCCCCACTTTCTATCACACCTCTCCTTTCCCTTATCTCCATCTTCTCTTTTTTCTTGTAGGCAAGATAGATTTCTATATTCCATTGCCTGTATTTCTTATTTCCATGGTGCATGAAAAAACAACTCTCAACCTTCATTCCTAAAACTTTGAGTTCCAACTTCTCTCCCTTCTTCCCTCCCCACACATCCTCACTGAAAAGGTAAGAAATTCTACACAGGTTATAGATGTGAAGTTTTGTAAAAGACTCCTATAATAACGATGTTGTGTAAAAATAACTATATTTTGCTCCATCCTATTGTGCTCCCAATTTATTCTACTCTCTGTTTTCACCTTGTCCCTCCTTAAAAGTGTTTACTTCTAATTACTTCCTCCTCTCATTTGCCTTCCCTTCTATTATCCTCCCCACCCCACTTATCACCTCCTCCCCTATTTTCCTCTAGTGTGAGATGTATTTTCATACCAAATTGAATGTGCATGTTATTCCCTGCTTAAGTCTAATGTGATGAGAGTAAGCTTCACTTTTTCCCTCTCTTCTCATCCCTTTCCATTCCATTTACAAAGCTTTTTCTTGTCTCTTTTACGAGAGCTAATTTGCCCCATTCTATATCTCCCTTTCTCCTTCCAGTATTTTCCTCTCTCTCTGCTTGATTTTGTTTTTTCTAGGTATCATCCTTTCCTATTCAAGTAACCATGTGCCCTCTGTCTATTTATATCTGTATAATCCCTCCAAATAAGCAAAGATTGAGAAAATTCTCAGGAGTTAAAATGTTATATTTCAATTTAAGAATATAACTAGCTCAACTTTAGTAAGCCTCTTATGATTACGCTTTCCTGTTTAAATTTTCATGTGTCTCTCGATTCTTGTGTTTGTAAGTCAAATTTTCTATTCCTCTCTCATCTTTTCATGAGGTATTCTCAAAAGTTCTCTATTTCATTGAATGACCATTTTCCCCCTGAAGTATTACCCTCAGTTTTGCTGGGTAGGTACTTCTTGGTTTTAGTACTAATTCCTTTCATTTCTGGAATATCATATTCCAAGACATTCAATTCCTTAATGTAGAAGCTGCCAGATCTTGTGTTATCCTGATTGTACTTCAACAACACTCGAATTATTTCTTTCGGACTGCTTGCAGATTTTCTCCTTGACTGCAAACTCTGGAATATGGATGCAATATTCCTAGGATTTTCTCTTTTCTGGACTCTTTCAAGAGGTGATTGGTGTATTCTTTCAATATTTATTTTACCCTCTGGTTCTAAAAGAGCAGGGCAGCTTTCTTTGATAATTTCATGAAAGATGGTGTCTAGGATTTTTTTTTTTATCATGACTTTCAGGTGGTCCCATAATTTTTAAATTGTATCTGTGGACCTATTTTCCAGGTCACTTGTTTTTCAAAGAAAATATTTCAGGAGAGGAGCCAAGATGGCGGAGTAGAACAATTCACATATCCTAGCTACAAACACACAACCCAATAAATACCTATAAAGAGGAATTCCCAACAAATTCTGGAGTAGTGGAAGGTGTGCAGCAACGGAGTGGAGGAGATTTCTGTTCCAGAGAGCCCTGAAAAACCGTCAACAAAAGTTGTGCACCAACCCGCAGCAGAGCTCAACCCTGCCTTGGTCCCGTGGCATCAAGAGGAGCTGATCTGAGCAGGTTTCAGGGACAGAATCTCCAGCGGCCACACAGGTTCCCTCCGCCCACAGATACCACAGGTCGGTGAGAGTCTCTTTTTGGCTGGACGAGGAGGGAGTGGGGTGTCTCCATAACTCAGGCCCCCTCGTGAGGCAGCAGCTGGGGAAATAGAGGACTTTTAAGCATTCTTCATGAAAAGACCAGAGCTGAAAAGAAAATTTGACTTTCAAACACAAGAATGAAAAGAAGCATAAAAAAGTAAACAGCAAAGAGACATCATAAGGGACTTACTAAAGTTGAACTGTTTACATTCCTACATTAAAAGACAATATTAGTAACTCTTGAAACTTTTCAGTATCTGGGTATTTGATGGGACTACACACACACGCACACACACGCGCGCACACACACATGCACACACACACAGGCAGAGAGCACAGAGTGAATTGAATAGGATGGGATCATATCTTTAAAAAATGAAGGTAAACAGTGAGAGAGAAATGTATTGGGAGGAGAGAGGGTGAAATGGAATGGGGCAAATTATCTCTCATAGAAGAGGCAGGCAGGAGACTTTTTAGTGGAGGGAAAAAAGAGGAGAACTGAGAGAAAAACGTGAAGTTTACTCTCATCACATTCGACTACAGGAAGGAATAAAATGCACACTCATTTTGGGATGAAAACCTATCTTACAATACAGGAAAGTAGGGGAGAAGGAGATAAGCAGGGTGAGGGGGATGATAGAAGGGAGGGCAATGGGAGGAGAGAACAATTTGATGTCAACTCTTGGGAAAGGACAGGATCAAAAGAGAGAATAAAAGCAATGGGGGGCAGGATAGAATTGAGGGAAATATAGTTAATCTTGCACAACACGACTATTATGGAAGTCATTTGCAAAACTACACAGATATGGTCTATATTGAATTACCTGCCTTCCCAAAGGGAATGGGTGGGGAGGGATGGATGGGGAGAAGTTGGAACTCAAAGTTTTAGGAACAACTATTGCATAATGTTCTTGCTACTAGGAAATAAGAAATACAGATAATGGGGAACAGAAAGTTATCTTGCCCTACAGGACAAAAGAGAAGATGGGGACAAGGGAAGGGAAGGATGATAGAAGAGAGGGCAGATTGGTGATGGGGGGAATTAGAATGCTTGCTGTATTTGGGTGGGGATAAGGGATAAATAGGGAGAAAATTTGGAACCCAAAATTTTGTGAAAATGCATGTAAAAAGCTAAATAAATAAATTTATTTTTAAAAAAGAAAATATTTCATATTATCTTCTATTTTTCATTCTTTTGGTTTTGCTTTGTAATTTCTCGTTATCTTATAAAGTCATTAACTTCCATTTGTTCTATTGTATTTTTTAAAGAAATATTTTCATCAGTATTCTTTTGAACTTCCTTTTCCATCTGGCTCATTCTGCGTTTTTCAAACCTTGTTCTGCTCATTGGTTTTTTGGAACTCTTTTGTCAATTGAGTTAGCCTACTTTTAAAGGTGTTATTTTCTTCAGCATTTTTTGGATCTCTTTTAGCATCTGGAGACACACTTTTCATGATTTTCTTGCATAACTCTCATTTCTCTTCCCAATTTGTCCTGCACCTCTCTTAGTTGATTTTCAAAATCTTTTGAGCTGTTCCATGCCCTCAGACCATCGCATATTTATTTTGGTGGTTTTGGATGCAGAAACTTTGACTTTTTGGTCTTCCTCTGATGCTATACATTGTTCTTCATCATCTGAAAGGATGGAAGAAAATAACTGTTCACCAAGAAACTTGTCTTCTATAGTCTTATTTTTTTTCCCTTTTTTTGTGCACTTTCCCAGCCACTTCCTTGACTTTTGAGTCACTTGTCAAGAGAAGGGTATACTCTAGGGATCTATAAGTTCTCAGTTCTTCCAAGGTGGCACATTCAAGGGAGATGTGTTTAATTCCACCTGGCCCGTGCTCTTGTCTGTGAACAAGCACTCTGTTCTGCCCAGAATTTGTGAGTACATTTCCCTTACCATAATCTCCTCAAGTTCCACCACACCAGCACTCTTCCTCAACCCAGAAGTGTCACTCAGGGCTGAGATCCAGATAAGTCACTCACTTTTCCCCAGGGCTTTAGGTTAAAAGCTCCAAAAGTATACACTCTCACTGTAGTTGCTGCTGCAGATGGGGTCAGACCCTGTTCCCTTCTCACCCAGGTCAAAGAGTTTTCTCACTGACAGTTGAAATTTTCTTTGGCATTTCTGGGTTGAGTAGTCTGGGAACATCAACTGGTTACTGGGATTCTGGCCCCTGAAGCCTGGTCTAGTCCTGTCCCTTACATACCATGGCCAAGACTGGGCTGTGCTGTGCTCCACTCCTTGTGTGAGAGACCTTTCCTGTCTACCTTCCAGCCTATCTTGGGCTGGAAATCTCTTTCATTATGTAGTTTTGTGGTTTCTGCTGCTCTAGAATTTATTTAGAGTCATTTTTACAATTATTTTATGGGCTATGGAGGGGAGCTTTTACAGCTCCATCCTTCTACTCTACCATCTTAGTACCAATCATTTTACCCAGAAAGATGCAAAGTTTACTCATCAGATCTAGAACTAAAACGAAGAAGAAAAATAGACTCAACCCACTTTTAATGTAGTAGGATATATCAAAGAAATATATTTATGTTGACATCAACTATGCATGCAGACAAAAGAATACAAAATATTCCAATAGTACTATTGTTATCTTGCGTGAAAAGAAATGCAGTTTTTATCACATTGGATCTGTGAACCTGATGGTGATACTACATATGGTGGGGATAAAATTATGAGGAAGAATAGACAAAAGTAAAATAGAAGAAGGGAGGAGAAGTAATGAAGCCAAGAAGGAAAGAAGAAAAGTATTTAAAAGAAAGAAAAGGAAAGAACGAACAAAGGGAGAATAGAAGCTATGAAGGAATTAAGTCAGGGATTGAAAGAAGGAAAGAGCATACAAAAAAAAAGCTCTAAATCACTACTGATTAGAGAGATGCAAATCAAAACAACTCTGAGGTAGCACATCACACCTATCAGATTGGCTAACATGACAAAAGAGGAAGATAGTAAATGTTGGAGATGATGTGAGAAATTTGCAACAATTGGTGTTGGCAGAGCTGTGAGCTGACCCAGCCATCTTGGGGGAAAAAAAGGACACAAATTAATTGAAGAAAATAATTCCTTTGGGGTGGAGCCAAGATGGCAGAGTAGAAAGACTCACATTTGCTAGCTCCGAACCCACAACCCATGGATTCCCTCTAAAAAGAACTCCTGACAAATTCTAGAACAGTGGAAGCTGCGCAGAAACACAGTGAAGGAGATTTCCGTTGCAGAGAGCCCTGAAAAACCCACCGCAAAGGTACCCCGGACGGGAGCGGAGTGCCCCCCTCCCCTGCCCCGGCCACACGGGACTGAGAGGAGCGATGCAGACCCAAGCAGGCTTCAGGGACCTGATTCTCCAGCAGCTGCGAAGGTCCCTCCACCCACAGACGCACAGGTCAGTGAGAGAGACGGGGTGAGGGGAGCAGGGTATCTCCGGGACTCGGACCCCCGGCGGCCGCGGCAGAGGGGAGGCGGAGGCAGCTCCGCCAGAGACTCCCGGGGTGGGCAGGGGCTCCGCGGCATCTCCATTGCAAGAGATCTCTGCATAAACCCCCTGAGGGAACTGAGCCTGAGAGGCAGCCCTGCCCCCACCTGAGAACCAGCAGATAAGCTCCCATTGAAGAGCAGTCAGGCCTGCCGCCAAAAGCCCTGAGGCTTTGAATCTCAGACCCCAAGCACTAGTTCAGGCAGACCTAGGCTGGGGTGGAGAGGACTCTCATAAGTCAAGTAACTGGCTGGGAAAAT
>JAQQSK010016034.1:0-10577 GCA_028658325.1 Potorous gilbertii | reverse complement strand
GGTGCAGAATATTAAAAGAGTAAAGGTGGTATGTTATATTTCAGAAATGGCATGTGGCCTAGAGTTATATATATATATGTATATATATATATATACATATATATATATATGGAGCAAGAAGAGGACAGAAGAAGATCCAGGGCAGAAGTCCTATTTAATTAAAGTGTTGGGGCACTTGGGTGCATGTACTTGACTCTCAATCCTAAAATCACATTTCTCCCTAGTCTCAAAACAGTAAGCCAGGCAGTTTTTCTCCAGCCCAAAGACACAGCCTGCCCTAGTCACAAATGTTATCTCCCTGCTATAGTAGCCAGCTACACCTACAGAATTCATTAGTCTAAACTGACTGAACAGGTTGTGCACTGGGTCATAACGACTTTTACTACTCACTGACCAATCATATGTATCTTAGATTTAGATTCCTTTACATTTATTTTGCCTAGCAAGATATTGATGAGAGCAACCTGGTATTTCTGAGGTAGTCCTGACTTCTAGTTGACTTAGTGATATTTCAGCCTAAAACCACACCTTCAGGTAGCCCCTCTTTGGGCTATTTCCCCAGTGAATTTTGGGTAAAGTATCTGTGGAGTAGATACCAAAAATATATGTTCCTTTAAGAATTGACCACTCCTTAACCACTCCCTAATCCTACCCCAAAACACCTAGTTAGCATATTTGGCACAAGTGACACTATAGAATATCCTATATAAACGTTCCTGGTACCCTTCTAAAGTTGCAGGTTCCCTAGGAACTCTTGCCTATTGAAAAGCGTAATAAATCTTTACCTTGACCTTAACAATGCTTGAGGCTGTGAATTGTTCTCCAGACACCTGCCCCTGGTACCTGAATCTTTGTGGGTATCTCACACCCTCCTTCCAGTCCTCAACAAAAGGCTGTATAAAAAGGTAAAAATTATGAAGATAGCTGAAAATGTAGGTCGAGCCATGAGGAAAAGAGTGTAGAAGACATTGCTAAGATTCACCTACTCCACTATTCTTCCTGTGGCTATGTATCTTTGATGGCACACTTCCTTTCCTCCTAAAACTGGAGCAAAGTTAAAAGACCCAGGTGGCCCTTTGTTCAACATTAATAAATTCACATTGGTCTTGCATTTTATATCTGCAAATTTCTTTAAAAAAAGTAATTTTGATGTATATGAAGTATATGATACAAGAAATACTACTTTTTCAAAAATTTAATTTCCTTTGAGTATTACAGTAGTAAAACTTTGCCCTGAGTTTTAAACATATGGACTTGAACCCAGGTCTTTTAACTTCCAAGGTCAGTGTGCTTTCCACTTAACCACAGGAAAGTAGCTTGAATATTTTCTAAATTATTCACTTTCTATAGGGAAGCATGACACCTATTAAAGTAAGTGATCCTTGAAATTTGGCATTTCTTCCTTGAGGAAAGGCTACTCAAAGAAAAGATTAATTGAATTGTTCTATGAAAAGTCCTATTCTCCATTAAAAGCAGTTCTTAAGGAGGAATAAAGGGCCTTCATATTATTAGGGTTGAAGAGTTAGTTATTTCTTTCTGTTTGCTAGGCTATCTTTAATGCTTTAATTCGCTCTCCATTCTTCTCTTTCTATGTGTAATATCCAGTTAAAATTGGTAAAAGAAAATCTTCTTTCCAAACGTTGCTTCTCAGTAATGACGCAAACCCAGAAAGGAAAAATTTAAAGAAGTTTATTGTGGCACCTAAGATGAATTCAGTCCGGCACCAGATACAAAGTAAATACTACTTTTCTATATAAATTCCTTAATAAAAGAACATAATTCTGGTAGGTGAACATTCCTAAAAGGAGATCAAAGTGCATGCATTTGCCCTTTAGTAAGCTTGAATTAGCAGGTACTTATAAGATGGCTGGCACATACACCTATGGAAAATCATGGGTTCACTAGAATTAACTTGGTGGTAGTAGCTAAATTCTGAACACAATTATTAGCTCAGCTCTACTTGGTTACATTTTAGAGAACTTTAGGGATTTTTTTTTAAATTCAGTTATTATGGTTCTGAGTTCCCAGGTAGGGAAAACATGCTAATACCTGGGTATAATGACAAGTAAAATAGGATCATTTGCTGTTTTTGTTTTAGGATAATCAAGGAGTATAATGCCTCTATTTGAATGTGACTAAGGAGGATATCCCTGCCTATTATGGGAAGCTTGATTTCGGGGTTGTTTTGTAGGAAGTTCACAGGTACCTTTTATTTTTTCCATTGAGGCACTGGGTCAGAGGGTTATGCCCTCTGACTCTAAAAAGTGCACAAATACTCTAAGGGTGAGGTTTTACTTTGGGGCTTACTGACTAGAAGTGTTTGGCCAGATGAAGACTCTGGGAAGCCACTAAGGAGTTCCCCCTACCCTCTGACAAACCCAGATGTTTCCTCTCTGGTAAAAATTTATGTATGTTAATGGTCAAACATTTTGAAAGCATGTTTGATGGCTTTTAATTTCTCTGTATTTTCTTTGAAGTTTGGGGTGCTGACTCCCCTGAAATTGGTAAATGATATATGGACTTGGTTAAAGGTTGATGCATGGCTTGATTTAAGTGACTGTTTACCCCTCAAAAGTTGCTTTTTCTTTTATAAATGAAGACCTAAGAACCTGTGATATCAGGTCCCCCCGTGGGGTGAGGTGCTCACTGTTACGCTAGGCAGGGGCTTGGATTCTTCATTGTCTATCCTTTCATCCTTATCTATCTCTTGTTAACCCCTGGCCTCTGTTCTTGAGACAAAATTCAGTTTACTACAAACATTTGGGTAATAAACACAGCAGGTTATATTGTGATGTCTGTAAATAGACAAGCAATCATAAGGGAAAGTTGGGAAAGAGGCAGCTGTTTCTTTGGACTTTCCTCAGTCTGAATCCGTCTCTGAGAAGCAATAAGTTTGCTCTGTGTTTTACTTCTATGCCACAGACCAGTCCTCCTTTTCTTCCATTCTCATTCTAGCTGTGATGTTTGTTGGCAAAAGGGGACTGTGAAATTTTCTACTTCTATACACATGCCCAGCTAGAAGTACCAGGTACATCGAATGATATAAATTTTTAAAAATTGATGTAAATTTTAAAAAAATTAGAATAATTTAATTTTTTTCATTTCTGTACAAATATACTATAAATGTAAATAATTATAATAATATAGTACAATTTTACTTTGAAATAAAAATTTGCATCAAATTTACTCTACTTTTTTTTTTCTTTATGGATTAAAAAAAATTGTCAATTGACCCATCTTGGTCCTTTAAGGCATTCTTAAATTTTTGTCCTTGAGGTTTAAACAAACATTAAACGAACTAACATTCTTTTTCTACCACAGTGAATAGGTAGCAGTGTTCACCTAAACTGAAGTGATGGAAATCATGGGCAAAGTGAAGAGTATTTCAGTTTACTACCTATGAGAGATAGTCCAATTTTAATATTAATTAGGCCTGTTTGTAGAAACATTTAAATTAAAGCCAAGAGATTGGAAATCTTTAATTCTTAATTTTCTTTGATTTTTACAATGTATCCTTTGGCAAGTATATTTGAACAAGGCCAGAATTTTTTCTATAAAATGCAAGTCTGTTTTGTATATAGGGATACCAACAAAAAAGCTTTCTACGATTGTATATACACAATTTAATTTCATCTATACCTTCATCTTTTCTAAACCTAGTTTATAAGAATTACAACCTGTGCCAATCTGATTGGAAAATTCCTTCAGTTCTATCTAAATAACAAA
Source organism: Potorous gilbertii (assembly GCA_028658325.1). Taxonomy (NCBI): domain Eukaryota; kingdom Metazoa; phylum Chordata; class Mammalia; order Diprotodontia; family Potoroidae; genus Potorous; species Potorous gilbertii. The sequence goes on along the minus strand of JAQQSK010016034.1, from coordinate 6,851 downwards.
GCTGCCTTTTACCTTAAGGAGCAGTAGATAATATTGAAACCAGGAGGTTGTTTTCTGTTTTACTGTCGGTGGGTAGTGAAAGGAAAAGGCAAAAAATAAATAAATAAAAACAAAAACAAACCATTAACTGGATATTTGATAGACTTTATAAAGCAATTGTGAACTGCAAATGGGAAGAAAGAAAATTGAACAGTAAATAAGGCAACACAATTGAAATGCATTGCAATTGCAGCTTCCCTTGGAAAAAAAAAGTAATAAAGGAGACAAGAAAGAAGAAAGAACCGCTTGTTGGTAAGCCTTATATTGCTTTTTTGATCCTAACAGGAACAAAACAAAACAGGTGCCACTATTTTGTGGACCAGTTATGATAATTAACTTTGAGTTGTATTTTCATTTTGGCCGCAGTTGTACCATAATTTGACCAACTGACTTTTACTCAATTTAATATTTTTTCTGCCCCAAAGATACAGCTCAGTATAGAAACCTTTTGTGAATCATGGGATCATTATAGCCAAAGGATTTATAATCCACCTGCTTCTCCCAGTGCTTAATATCCTTCTTACGAGTAAGTTTAAAGTTCCTTGGGGATCATCATAACCTTCTTTTATGCGCCAGGCCTGCTTGCACAGGAGAAATAGCCATCTCCAAGTGGTGTCTCAGAGCAGTGGGGTCCTGTTTGAGAGTACTGAAAGGTATCCTAATGACTTAAGTACATTAATGTCTCTCCCAAAGAACCTAGCTTATAGCAAGCAGTAAAAGTTTATTAGCAAATAGGGTAGGATAGCAAGAGTCAATACTTCCAGAATTCATGATTTTATTGGTGTAAATCATATCTATGATGACAGAATATGAGCCTTCTGTATTTTAGTGGACTTCATGAATCAGTCTGAAAAAAAAATACATTATCATTCTTCTGATGATGGGGCCCCTACATATAGCTGGGCAAAGAAAGTTTGTCATTGTGCCTAGACTTGAGATCGTTCCAATTTGGTAAGACCTCTCAGACTTTGAGAGCCTGGGGTCATCTGGGTATCACAATAAGGAATTTTTGGTGTAGAAATTTAGGGGATAATAGTAGTAGTCATCACTAAAAAAACAACCAACCAAACCAGGAAATAAACTTACTATACTATCAAAAAGGAACGCTGTTTTTGCTAGGTTTGATTCCTATCTCTATGATTTACCATCAATGCCTAAATCATTTAACCTCTGTGAATCTCAATTTCCTCACGTTTTTGGGGGTGATAACAACATCTGTGGTTCTTATTTTACAGCTTGTTGCTTTTTCCCAACTTGATTATAAAATGAGATGTTATCTGTAAAGCATTTTATAAATCTTTAAGTACTCTATCAGACAAGCAATCCTTAAGGATTTATTAGCTACCTATTACCTGCCAGGCAAGGTGATGGAGGGGAAAGGGAAGGAACTAGCAACTGGGGAATCAGGAAAGATCACACACACACACACACACACACACACACACACATTAGGTCTATAATATATAATTATATATCATCATATTTCTAAATATATAGTTCTAATAGGTATTATTTACATATATAGGTGAGGTATCTGTTATATATGCATATATGCACACACATATAATAATGAGAATAGCCATAGTAGTAGTAGTAAAGTAGCAGTAGCAGCAGCTAACATTTATATAGATCTTTCCATGTGCCAGGAACTGTGCTAAGTACTTTACAGATATTACCTCATTGACACTTGCAATAACTCTGGGAGGTAGATCCTATTACTCTATCCATTTTAACGTTCAAGATCAAAGGGTTAATAAATGTCTGAAGTCAGTCTTACTTAGCTCTCCTTGACTCCAAGTCATGTGGTCTAGTCATTGTGCTATATTGTCATACACACACACACACACACACACACACACACACACACACACACACACCCTACCACCACTGCCACCAACACTATCACACAGTGTGTGTATACATATGTATGTATGTTTATGTATGTGTGCATGTGTATATATGTTCATATGCATGTATGTGCTTTCATAGAAATGTGCATGTCACTATGTACAAATACACATAATAGTTGATGCATTTTATATACAAGTACATACCTATGCATAAATATGTCCACATGCACATGCATTAAAAGTGACATTGAACAGAGTGCTGGAATTGGGGACAAGAAAACTTGACTCCAGAAACCGAACTCAGTCAGCTTGCTTGTTGTGTGATTCTTGGCAAGTTACTTAACTTCTCTATGCCTCATTTCTTCATCTGTAAAATGGAGATAAATTTAATAGCACTTATCTCACAGCGTTGTTGTTTATGGTATGTGATATAACATCAGGAACATCAGGAAAGGATTTTACAAACTTTAAAATACTATATAAGTGTGTGTGTGTGTGTGTGTGTGTGTGTGTGTGTGTGTGTGTGTGCAGAACAGACTCTAGAGCTACTATCCCAAATTCTACTTTGCATTTAAAGGCTGGGTCCCCAGAGAGCAAAGATCTAACCTTCCTTCAGAGTTCTACAAATAACCTCCAGGCTTCAGGAGTATCTTTCTAATGCATTTGCTAAGGAGACCTCCATGAATATGGTCCTCTGTTGATTATCAACTAGCTAGCTATACACTAAACAGAAATCTACCTCTGTGAATGCTGGTCATTAGTAAAGATCCTTGGAGAAGCAATCAGGTGTAAAAGGAAAGTCCTCCATCTCTGGAACTGGAGGATTTTGGTTTAAATCCTTGCCTCTGAGGGACACTAACTTTACCAATTTGAACTGGCTACTAACTAACAATTAGCCAGTTAGGCATAATTAGTTTTTAAAAACATGTATTTTCTTAAGGTGGTATGGCAAAAACAGCTACTACAAAGCATTTCTCCAAACTGGGGGCATACTTTTCCATAACTAGGTACAGAGTCCAGAGTGAATGGTCTTAGTTTAGAGAGCACACAAATGTAGCAAAGGGTCAGCTTTGCTCCTAGTTGACTTTTCTTTCCCTTTTTTTTATTTTCCTAGAGTGCTCAGGAAAATGTGCAGCTTTTTGTTTAGCTCCTTGTAGAGTCTTGAAGCTGCTTTTCCTCAGAGAATCAGTTTTTCCTCAAGGTGTCTCTCAGTTTATGATACAAATGCTGCTCATTGGAGCTAGAGCCCAGCTCAAGCTTCACTTGCTCGTTGTTTGGGTTCTGATGGCTCAACATGAGGGTAAAAAGCAATTGCTTAGGTTCTGGCCAGATACTCTGAAGGTCTTCGCCTCCCAGACTGATTCTTTTTTGAAGGAAATTTTTACTTCGATTCTTACCTACACTTCAATTACTGAATGGGTGTTGCCTCAGACAAACTGAGGTCTGGAAAACACCCTAATTTAGAAAAGGCAAAGATTTCCCACTGCATGTGGGAAATAGCCAGTCTTCCTGACCCATGTTTGGCCACTGGACTCCAATAAACTCTGGAGCAGAGAGTGAGGCTGATGACTTTGGATAACTCTGCCATATTAAAAGCCCATTGACTTGCAAGTAAAGAAATCACCCTCCCAATATCATTGGTCCTCGGAAAGAAGGATGAATCACAATAGCTGCTCATCCATCACTACCATTCCAGAAACATTGCTTTGGTAAGAAACCTATGGAAATTACCAAATCATCTGGCCTTTCAAAGTTTAAAAACTCATCTTCTAGTCTTAGGGGAGGGGAGAGGAAGAGCCAGACTTTTCAAGTAGTTCACACTCAGGGATTTGTTTTATACTCCTTCTGTCATTGAGCTGACTCAGAACACAAATCTCAGGATGCTCTTTATGCAAGTTCCATAGCTTGTGACTGAAACCCCTCAACCCACACCTGCCACTTCATTTCTGGTTTCTTTTCATTTCATCCAATTGCTTAAAGCACTCTGCTGTTTCCTTGCTTTATTAACTAGATTGATCATATTTAGTTTAATACCTATGATTGATGGATTGGTTTAATAGAGCTGTTCTCACCTGAAAAAGATATTGGGCTAAAATGTATTTTGTTAGCCATTTTAAGTAGTAGAGTGGAGATAATTGATTAAGTTGACCTCTTCCATGTGTATGTATGCATATACACATACATGCATGGATAAGTCAGTTAATCATGATGATGACAAAAAAGAGATTTGTCTGTGCATATATATATACACATACATATGTATGTCTGCATGTAAATACATATTTACATATGTGTATGATGTATCTAATACACAGAAATATATACACACATGTGTAAAACATGCTTGAGAAAGCAGTATGATGATGAGACTAGAAATAAGGAACTTATCCTAGAAGAAACATCTTTTTCTGTGAAGGTGAAACCAGGCAAAGTAGCAGATGCAAAGTGGGGTGATCAGAAAGACTCAGGGAATCCATATCCATCCAAATGAAGACCTCATGACTTAGAGAAATGGCATGAAACAAAGTTTTTTTGTATATTAGGTTCTAAATGGAGAATAGTGCTTCCCCTTTCCATTTTAGACAAATAGAGACACAGCTTTGGTCACCTCAGACCCAGAAAGGCCTGGGTTCAAGTACTGCTTCTGATAAATACTTTCTTTGTGACCCTGAATAGAGCACATAATCTCTCAGTGCTCTGGGGATTGTAAATTTTGGAGAAGACACTAGCCTGCATTGATGTAAGGATTTAACTCATCCAGGAGTTAGATATATCAATGAAATCTCATGTCCAGTCCCTATCTCTTCTCCTTTTGTGTAAATAAAAGCAATGAAATGAGAAAGTAGACAAAATAGAAAAAAATATAAATACTTACATACCTATATATATGCACCCATACATAAAACATTCTGATAGAAGCATGACTTCCAAAAATCGATAAGAATGTGAAGTAAATCTAAAAGATTAAGAAGCATTCCTTATTAGCTAAGTGGTCAAATGAAATAAACTAAATTTTAAAGGAACAAACCAACTCTCAAAAACCTTAAAGAACATTCAAAATCGCTGTGAATCAGAGAAAGAAAAATTAAAACAAACTTGAGATATCACCTTAAATGCGGCAAGTTGGCAAATGTTAAAGGATGAAAAAATTCAATGTTATTCAGCCTATCGGAAAATAAGGTATAGTTACTGCTGGTAGAGCAATAAATTAGTCCTACTGTTTTTGAAAGGGATATGAAAATAGTTAATAAAATTCACAAGATTGCTTAGACCCTTTGACCGAGAAATCCTATTAATGCATTTGAGAGCACAAAGAAGATATAGCATTGGTAAGAAGTGAACTAGCTTCGTTAAAGTAAAAATTGTAGCGAAGCTATTTTAAGAGTAAAAAAGGTGCTATGTAGGGAATATATTTGGCCTTTCTTTGTATCCTCTCCACTTGACACAGTGCCTGGCATATAGTAAGTGTTTAATAAATGCTATATGATTGACTGGTTACAAATATGAATGTCAAGATATTAAGTGGCAGTAAAATTCAAGTTAAATAGAATGTAATACAACAGTATTTTCTTATTAAGATCACAAGACACAATTTACATTCTTCTAATAGCAGTTCTCAAGTGTTATGTTCTCAGGACCCTTTTATACTCTTAAAAATATCAAGGATCTCAAAAATCTTTTGTTTATGTGGGTTACAGTTACCAATGTTTACCATATTAGCTAGGTGGTATAATGGATAGAGCACTAAGCTTGGAGTAAGGAGGAAGTGAGCTCTAATCTAGCCTGAGTCACTGGATATGTCTCCTGGGAAAGTCACTTAACTTCTGTTTGCCTCAACTTCCTTGGCTGTAAAATGGGGATAATAGCAACTTTACCTCCAAGGGCTGCTGTAAGAATCAAATGAGATAAAAATGGTAACGTGCTTAGCACAGTTCCTGACACATAGTCATATATGTGTATTATTATTATATTATATATATAATACATATTATATATATAATATAAATAAATATTATATAAAAGTGTATTATTATTATTATATTATAAATTAAACCAACTTATTATTACTATGAAAATATTTTTGGTTTCCCAGACCATATGAAAAGGTCTTGGGTACCCCCAGATGTTTCTGAACCACACTTTGAGAACCCTTATTTTACCAATATAGGAAAATACAAGAGGGCCCCATTTTGTGAAATCCTTATCAATTTCAAGCATTCTATGGGATGTTTGACACTTATTTTGGGAAGATTAAGTAGTATTTAAGTACTTGTTAAGTATTTGTTAAAACAAAATATGGCCATAAACAGAGTGACAAATAGTTTGAATAAGGGTCATTGCTGCACAGTACTTACTTGCTCACAAATCACATCATAGGCACAACACAGATTTGTGAATAGCATTTTTAATTACCTCCCATTCTGTTTCCTCATAAATATCCAAGAGGCACATCTCTACATATTTATAGTACTTAAAATAGTTTCTGGTGATTATACAATTGATTAAAAATATTTTCATCTCAATTTTAAGAATACATATGGAAAATTCATCCACTCTTTAATTTTATAACTCCATTATTTTATAAATCCATATAATTACATCTATTTCTTCCTCGCCCTCAAGTTAGGAGAGCTAGAATTCAATCCCTGCTCAATTTCAAACTACATTCAGCTATAAAATTTAGATTTAGTGTTAGTGCAATTCAATGGCCATCTGACCAGGATAGAAGCAATAAATGTTCATTTTACCATGCCAGGGACGTTGACATCACTGGACAATCATTTCCCCTGCAGTACCATCATCCCCTGAACAGGCAAAGGGATGATTCAATATTATCATTTTACCTTGACAAGAGCATATGCCTTTTGGGATGGATTAAGCACTGCCATGCAGAATTTCATTGCTAATTTTCATATTTCTGGATGAACTTTTGTACCAAATGCCCTTTAAAAAAAACTTTTT